>CM074503.1:3353400-3390711 GCA_037389245.1 Oryzias sinensis | reverse complement strand
GGTGGGGGCGGGGGGTGGTGAGGGAGGGGTACCTTCTTTGTGTGATTGTCCTTTGTTTTCTGTTTTGAACAACTTTCACTTTTTATGACTGTTTTATCTGTTTTTATGTTAAGCGCTTTGTGTTTTTAACCAAAATGAAAGGCGCTATATAAATAAATAAAGTTTGAGTTTTGAGTTTGAGTTTTGTTGAACCATGACTGAAGTGTCTAAGACCTGAAGTGAGGTCCATGCTGTTTAGTGTGTTGAAAAACAAATGACTCGTGCATGGTTTAATTTAAAGAATCCAAACCATTCACTGAGTCCGAAAGTACGTACATGGCGGCCGCCAATCCATAAATTAGCCGCGTCACTGAATGAGCCGCAGGGCTGTGAGCGCAGGAAAAAAGTAGCGGCTTGTAGTCCGGAAATTACGGTATACTATTTGACTTTTTAGTTTGCTGAGATGTGAAAACAACTTGTTACATTTTATTGGATGGTTGAGACCTCTCACATTCCAGCTAACCCATTTTAAATCAGCACTCATGTCGTCATGTTAAACACTGTCTTCTTATAGCACACTCCTTCATCATGAACCCAATAAAACATCAGTGATAGTGTTCTTGAACACAAACAAAAGAGAAAAATAAGACCCCGACTACAAAACACAAGCATTAGCTGTGTGAAAATGGCCCAAAGAACAGTTAAATAACAGATCCCCACTACATAGTGAACAAAGACTGACATATTTATGTGTTTAAATTTGCAAAAGCAAAAAAAAAAAACAAGTAGAATAGAAGTGTTCCAACAATCCGGTGATTAACCCCCTATCACCCAAGAACAAAGGCTTACCACCAACACCTGGTCCAGACCGGGACCCTCCTTCTTTCAAAGTTCACCCAATGCTCAGCATGATGATGAGCAGGGAAGCAGGCAGAAAAAGTGTGTTACCAGCATCTTTGAATGGGACAGTTGCATGTCATTTCTGCTGCTTTAACTTGGTGGTTACAAATTTTTTAGCCTCTAAAGGGCATTTGAAGCGGAATTCCTCTCCTTCGGGGCTGGTGATCCTGAGTGTGGCTGGGAAAAGAAGTCCGTAGCGGACCCGGTGGAGCCCCCGCAAGAGTGATCTCACCTCCCCAAAAGCTGCTTGTTGCTTGCTGACAGTTTGGGTGTAATCCGAAAGAATCATGATTCTGTTGCCGTTTTTCGTGGTGATGGTTTTCAGCTCCGCCGCTTTCTTTAGAATGCTCTCCTTTTCTTTGAAGTAATGGCATTTAACCACAAGGGCGTGCGGTGGTGCGTTCTCGTCACTCGGCTTGCTGCGAAGACTGCGATGGGCGCGATCCAGGAGCGGGACTGAGGTTAGCTTCAGTGACTCGGCCAAAAGCTCCGCTACAAACTGCATCGTGGGATTGCCATCTTCCCGTCCCTCTTTCACTCCCATGATGCGCAGGTTGCATCGGCGTGATCTGGTCTCCAGGTCCTCGCAGCGGTCTCTCAGGAATGCTAGCTCATTCTTCATTGCTCCCATGTCAGCCTGCATCGCGTGGATGGAGTCAGAGTGGGCAGCCGCTGCAGTTTCCAGGTCTGTAACCCGACCAGTCGTGTCTTGAATTTTGGATTCAATTTTCTCCAATACAGGGGCACACCTTTTTTGTAGTGGGAGGCAGCGCCTGGCAAGTTACGCCACACTTGGTGAATGGATTGTAGATTCTTGGGCTAATGTGTCTGCTTGCACTGCTTCCAAAGTGCAGAAAAGCCAGCATCATTCATGAGGAGCCAGTCGGCAACGAGGCAGACTCTGACAATGACAAAATGGAACCTACCCTGTTCAATAGAAGTTTAGCCCGGCTGTTCATTCTGTTCAATAGAAGTTTAGCCCGGCTGTTCATTTCAGATACAGAAGATGAGGACTTTTATGGATTCTTGAAGGCTGATTGATGACTGAAAAAAATAAAAAATACAGTACAGACCAAAAGTTTGGACACACCTTCCCATTAAATGTTTCAAATACCGAAATATCACCCATAACCGAGACCGAGCCCTATAACCCAGTGCGCCCTATGGTCGTGAAAATACAGTACATACCAACTGGGCATTTAAGAACGCATAGCCCATGGGGTTCACACTGACCAAGCAAGAAGGGCTTCTTCTTCTTTTTTACTGTTTACTAGCCCATACTTGTTTATTTCACACCTACAGTTGGAAGAGGCTTGGTGCAAAATGTCAAAGTGAAGCAAATCTCGCGATTTGGGCACAAAACGGAAACATTCGGTTCATTGCTGCCATTCTTGCAATTGCCGATATGGATGACCACCATGTCAAGAGAGTGGCCTTGGTTTATCTTTACCTGAAAAACAAACGCCAACATTAGACTCGCCGCCGTGTCTGGTTTACCTAAGCAAGTTTGGTGAGTTTTGCCACCTGCTACACCTGGTTAAAGTTTGACCTGGTTTGGCTGGCAACATGCATTCAATGGTCATACGTTTTGTGCGTAGAGCCCAAAAACAGTTGTAAAAAATTACATAGCAATGCGTGAGCACAGAGCATGAGTTTTGATCGCAGAAGCCTAAAATGTTCGCTTGCATAGGCTTTTCATTGGAAGTGGTCGCTTGAACGATCGTTGCTGAGGGACGTCTGTACGTAGCTTTAATTAATTTTACCAATCCAACCTAAAGCTGAGCTACTGTTTACATGCATCTAAACCAGTGTTCATCAGATTCACCTTAATAGTCAGACTTTAACCATTAGTGGGTGGTAAATTGAGTTTGCCAATCATATACTTACAGTGATAGGAATGACACAGACCCCCTTATTGGTGTAGTTTTCATTCAAAATGTAATGTAAATTTTTCAAAAGGTTTTTACCTTTGAATTTTTGCTTTACCACAAGTATTCAGCGGGGTAAAAAAGTATTTAGTCAGCCACCAATTGTGCACCTAAAAAGATGAGAGGCCTGTAATTTTCCTCATAGGTTTATATTGTATGCTCGTAAAAGTAATCCTCGGGTTTTACAAAATAAGAATGTGACTTATGTTGCTTTCCCACCATATTCTTTATTTCTTCTTCTTCTCTTCACAACGTAACGTACAGAACCCGTAGTCAGTCATACAACACGCCATCTAGTGTGGTGGAGCAACTGAATAAACAACATATTTTGCCCTTTGTATAACCTTGTGCTATCTTAGATGACCCCCCCCCCTTCCATTGACGTGTTCTCCCTACCATGACAAAGGTGGATAAAGGTGGAACGATTTCATGTAATCCATGGACACCAGTGAAGATCACAAATCATTGAAGAAAAAAGGTTCAGCGCACTGTCTAGTGGGTCTAGATCAGTGTTTTTCAACCAGTGTGCCGCGGCACACTAGTGTGCCGTGGGAGATGGTCAAGTGTGCCGTGGGAGATGCCCTCATTAACTGAAAAATTAAACATTTACCATCTCCAAGATTTCAGCTCTCTGTTCATCCAAACAGGCCCTGATAAAACACTGAGGAGTTAGGAATTTAAAAGATCGTAAAATACTTTTTCTTTTCGTTTATTTTATTTCATTAAAGACATTTTGATAAGAATGACGTACCGCGATTCAGCTGCAACTCCGGCTGTATTTTGGAAAAGTCCCGCCCCTTTAACTGTCTCCACCAATCATTCTTGGGGAGCTTAATCACATGTCATCAGTCTGACCAATCAGAAGTGGTTAAAGTCTTCACTTCCTTGTCCCGATTTAGCTCGTAAAGTCGCTCAGTTCTAACAAAAATACCAGCTAAAGCTCGTCTTTATCGGTGCAGCTTTCCACAGAATCCGATGTCAGACCGTGGAACAAGTGAACAAAACAAGGAAGCTCAGAGACACGATCTCCGCCGGCCGTTTAATGCACTACATCTCCCATGATGCATTGGGTTGTGAGAGTGACAGCGCTCAAGGAGATCTGTTGTTAAACGTCTTGAAATCAACGAACACACATCAAACTGTTTTTACATCTTCTAACTTAACTTTTATTGCATCTTTTAGAAAAAAACAGCTGCAGTTTCAAGCTTTTTCTGCAACAATTATCTAAAAAATGCATGTGAGATTGTGGAGGGGCTGTAGATCAATACAGACTATGAGTTTCTCCGTTTTTTTATTTTTTTATTTTTGGCTCCTGGTGTGCCGCGGGATTTTTTTTAAGGTTAAAGTGTGCCGTGGCTCAGAAAAGGTTGAAAAACACTGGTCTAGATGACCCAACTGCCAACGTTAAAGTGCCTAGGATAGCACAAGGGTTACGAAGCTTAACAGACCTGTAATGGAAACACTGAAACTTTCAAATCAAATAAGATTTTCTTTGTGTACCCCCACATTACTTCTCTAACTCAGAAGTTATCTAACAACATTAAAATAACCTTACTCAAGAAATCTGCATTAAGTAACTCTTCTTCTCACCCCCCCCTTCACACTTTTTTCATGAGACATGACTAATGTTCATAATCATTAAGCTACGCAGGCTTCTTTCTGACCCTTGTGGGTCTGTGCATCCTATTACCCAGCGGTGGTGTGACCTCTGGCTCAGGAATTGCATCCACAGCGCCTGTGGCCATGCCTTGTACATTATCTTGAACCACAGACAGGTGAGAAGCATTCCACGTGTGTCCATCCTCCAGCACATACGAACTTTCACCTGCTTTCTTCATCCCTCTGACTGTGGCATGAAACTTTGGCAGTCCTTTTTTTACATGAAAGGGCTTTCTCACTCTGATCAAGCTTCCTGCTCTGATTTGTGGCACCTGCACTCCTTTCTTAACATCTGTTTAGGCTTTTGATGCTCTCTATTTTAAAGTAACACAGATATGTAGTTGTTTCTCTGATAGCAGTGGGGAATTAATTGCTAGACCAATATCAACTTTTGCGCGCATTTTCCTGTTAAACAGGAGTTCATACGGTGACACCCATGTGGTGATGTCATCCCTATGTGGAAGAGGGTGACTGTCCTTCACCATTGCCTTATTTGGTTCACGATAATCCACACGCATTCTCACATTCCCATTTTTTTTCAGTGTCACTACAATGGGACACACCCAGGGAGATGCATCAATCCTTTCTAAAACTTCCATCTCCAACAACCTCCCAATTTCAGAAGAGACAGCTTGTCTGATCGAGACCAGAAGCCTTCTGAGCTTTTGTTGAACATCCTCTCTAATCTTTATTCTATGAATGAAACCTTTTACTAGACCCAGCTTTTCAGCCAATGGTTCAGTTTTAATCTCCACTGGAGCTGGAGATGTAACTGTTGGTGAAGAAACTGCTGCAAGAAGTACTGCATTGCTGTCAATGGTGAGCCTCAGCGCTCTGAACAAGTCCAATCCTAGAAAAGCTGTGCCCAGTGGCGGTTTTTGATGTGGGCGATGTGGGCTGTCGCCCAGGGCGGCACTTCATAGGGGGCGGCATTTGTCATGCCCGATGCGTAACACACAATGTGCTACTTACTATATTCAAAGAGGAAGCTTGGAGCTTTTAATTTGAAATTGCTTCAGCTGCCAACACATGACAATTTTGTTTTGAAACATCAGACCGTTAAGAATGTGTTCCTCCTATTTACCCTTCACACTTATGGTGCAAAAAAAAAAAAAAAAAGGATGAAATAACTCAGAGTGAAACAACGTAAAACAGGCACATGAAAAGGAACTAGGCAGAAAAAACACCCGTGCTCGACCCAATTTCGACAAAAGCAGGCAATGGGGATCATTTCCCAGAATTCCTAGCTCCAACACAGCAGACCCGACGTGCACGTGACCACCGCCCTCTGCTGCAGACGCTTGCGGCCACACCTCTTTGAGGTACTCTTTGGAACATAAGTAAAAAAACTCGAGAGGGGAGCGCAGCTCACACTAACAGGTAATTGAGAGTCTTTTTCTATCTGACAATCAACTCTGGGCCGGAGCTGCGCCTCCCGTCAGAGAGACGGAGCCGCGTGTATGAGAGGGAAGGGGGGGGGGGGGTGAGCGCAGACCAGTTTTTGTGGATGGAGGTTTTTTGGAGGATTTCTGCTGTTGGTGTTGCACATATTTAGGGAAATGCCAAATATTTTTTGAGTGATCCCACTGATGAGTTCTATGATTTAGTCTTTAATGTTTTATAAGACCTAAACATATTAATCACAATAAGTTTTATTTTTTAGATCTAATCCCTCTGATAATTTTTCACAAAGACACACACAGGACGTCACACATTAAGAAATTATTGGTAAAAATGAAGCAGGAGTCCAGCTCTAAAAAATAATGCTCTAAAAAATGATAAAAGAGCAAAAAAAAAAAAAAAACAGAAATATTTGATTTGTCATTTCTTATCAATATTTCCAGGCTTTCTTTGTTTTGTCCTGCAGCATGTTCATATTTGTATAATTTTGACAGAATATATTTCTATGGAGAGAAAAATATTACAAGTTATTTAGGGTTTAACTTGTGTTCCTGTTTTTATTCATATTTATGTTCAAAAAGTTCAGTTTAAAAGGTTTAAAAGTTGGTTGTTGAAGGGGATGGGTTGACATTTGAGTGTTTATTTTTTACACATTGCCTTTTTCTGGACGTTTCATTATACACTCTGTATGTCTGTTCAATATAAAAAATGTTCAATAAAAAAAGTAAAAAAAAAAAAAAAAGTTTAGCTTTAGTGTGTTCAGTTAATGTTTATCTTCTTCGGCCCAAAACCTTAAGCGTGTTTTTAACTCAGGCCCCTGTGTGACTGAGTTTGACCCCCCTGTAATATGAGTCTAGAATATTCATACATTTTTTGTGTAAAATGGCTAAATAGAAGATAGGGAACACAACAGGATGTTGTCAAATTTTGTATGTGTGCGGGGGGGGGGGGGCGCTGGGGGGGTTACTCGCCCAGGGAGTAAGTTAGTGTAGAACCGCCACTGGCTGTGCCTGTTTTCACTACATACAATGTAGCTGGTACTTTAGCATTAGCATGCTGCACTGTAGCTGAGAAACAGCCTAACACGGGGATTTTGGACTTAGTGTACGTCACTAGCCTTGAGGCTGGCTCAGCAAGTGACACATCACTGAAGTGCTCTCTGTAGAGGTGCTCAGGAATTATAGATACAGCAGAACCTGTGTCCCCCACTAATGCAGCAGAGCATGAATCTGACTGTGTACTTATGATCACTGTGCATCTTTTGATCTACTAGTTCATCTCATAGCATCAGTATTGTTTTCATTTCAAGAACAACCACTTCTTCCACCTTAGCTGTAGATTTGGACCTAAATACACGGGCAAAGTGTCCAGTTTTGCAGCAGTTTCGGCAGATCACTTTGGGTGCAGGACAGTCTGGAGCATTGGCGATATGAGCTGCAAAGCCACATCTAAAACAACACCGGTCCAGTTTAGATGCTGTTCCAGGCTCAGTTGATTTATTGTTCCTTACTTTGGGTGTGTGTTTTGGCTTAGCCATCACGACGTGCATGGAAGCCTCCGGTGGTGATGCAAGTGGCTGAGCGTGTCCAATTGCTAACTCCACTTGAGACGCCATCTTTACTGCCATTTTCAGTGTAAACGTTCCCTCCGTTTGCACCAACAATTTCTCCCGTATTCTCAGACAACTAGCGTGCTGATGAGCTGGTCCCGTATCATCTCATCTGTATTTTCAGCAAACTCATATGAGGCCGCCAGTGCGCGCAGTGGGTCCACATACTCAGCAACAGTCTCACTGCCCAATGACAGCCCAAAATATCACTATATATATATATACTGCAGAGGAGATCTGCATGAAGGAATGAGCCAAAAAACCAGCAGCAGTTTGTGAAAACCTTGTGAAGACTTACAGAAAATGTTTGACTGCTGTCATTGCCAACAAAGGACATATAACCAAGTATTGAGTTGAAATTTTGCTATTGACCAAAAGCTAATTTTCCACCATAATCTACAAATATTAATGTGATTTTCTGGATTTTTTTAATTCATTTTGTCTCTCATAGTTGAAGTATACCTATGATGACAATTACAGGCCTCTCTCATCTTTTTTTAAGCGGGGGGAGGGGGGGGCTTGCCTTATATGCTTTTATTCCCCACTGTCACAACTATTCCACATAATTTTAATAAATCTTGGAATTAATTGAATAAATCCTTGCAACCAGGTAGAGGAGGCTCACCTATTTTTTAACATTTTTCACATTTTCTTACCCTTGTTTTTGCTTTGTTTATGGATTTAGACATTTTTATTTTGTCATTTAACATTTTATCTTTGCTATAAAACATGAAAAAACAGCTTTATCTTTTATGTTTTTGCAGTGAAAAAATGACAAGATCTACTGCTTGGAATTGAGTTTTTTGGACAGATTTAAGCTCATTCTGCAATTCTTGTGTTATATAATTTAAAATACATATGTAAAAAAAAAGCTGTAGCATTGCAACAAAAAGCAGTTTAAAAGATAAGTAATTATAGCAAATGGTCACGTAGCAAAAATTTTCAAAAAAGCCCCAGATTTCTAAGTCCTAAAGTAATAAACTGCAGGTGTAACAGTTTGTTTAACCTCTTCCAAGACCAAAGTCAACACATGAAAAAGACACATTCTGATATTTTTGTTAGCTTACAATAAAAAAACTCACAGACAGAAAAGAGGACAAATCATGCAACCCTCATGAAATGAGACATTAAATTGACATGTCAGATCTTCAAAACATGTTATAACAGATGTCAATTTGCCCAACTGTGAAAGATGACCCATGTCACAAAATCTATCATCCAACAGCAAAAAAAAACCCCACCTCAGACCAGCAAATAAAGCAGTACGTCTGACTGATGGCTGTCATCGTGCAATTATTTGGCAAGAGTGATTTATTCTCAGAATACACTCAGTGTGGTTTTTTTCTACTTTCATTATTTGAAACCATTTGGGTGTTCTGGCAAAAATAAACCCCCTCCGGTTTCAAATGATTGTAATTTTAGTCATAAACTGAAAAACCATGAACCAGATGTGAAAAAAGGGGGATTATAATTTATTTGTGCACAAAAAAGCTCCAAGCCTTTAAGTTCTAACAAAAGTTTATCTTTGTGCCAACTTTTGTCAATTTTAAAGTTTAGTTTTAGAGTAATAAATCACACTTCTTATGGGGGGGGGGGTGAAATCTGACATTTGCGCAATACCTCAAAAGGTGTTGTAAGGGTAAAAAAATAATAATAAATAAATAAATAAAAAGCTCACTTCACTGTTAAATATTTCCTCTCCTCATCTTTTCCTCAATCTCAGTGTCTTAAACATCTACTAACTGATTGTTGTTGCTTGTTATGGAATAATAAATAGAGTTTTGAATGCATTAACATCCAACAAATAGATCTTATGATGCTGCCATTAAAAATATGTTGCCTTGTAGTGGAGCAGTGGGATTGTGAAGATTCCAACACAAAAAGGCTTTTCCTTCCATGGTAGTTTCCAGAATCAAACCCCAATTTCCTGCAATTCTTGGTGGAGGGATCACCTGCGCTCTTCATCAATGCAAACACCGGCTGCTACATGTGTATCAACAGAGGGAAGATGCAGACAAAGCGGGATGGAGGGAGCGCGTGCACGCCTGCAAGCAAACACACAAATGTAAACAAAGCGCCACATTGAGCCGCGCGGAGCTCGAATATCACAATCGAAAAAGCAGCAGCATGAAGGGGGTAGTGTAAGCCATGATTGAGCACGAAGGCCCACGACACGGGAGACAATGCGCTCCGGAGCGCGTAAAGCGCACGCGCGCACATCTGGATTCTACGCACGCAGCTAGTCAAAACATGCGAGAGTGCATGCAAAGAAGAACTCCGAAGTCAATAAATGTCACCCCCCCACCCCCGCCACAGACGTTTATTGGCTTGCCGTAACAGTATTAATAGTAATACTAGACGCGCGGTTGACGCCTTCACTGACGTGCCGGATTTTCCATCAACTCCGGATAAACCATGAAGGACAGGGTGCGCAAACCAGTGGGGTTGTGGCACGAACTTCCCCATTCAAGAGTGGCAGCGAGCGGCTGCAGCATCTATTGTGCGTCCGTAGCTAAAACAGCTGGCGCTCAACCTGCACGTGACAAAAGAACTGAGCCCATAAATCAAAGTTTGGCGGCGACGCAGCAAGCAGCCTCTTAGGTGGACGAGGATTTCCATCGAGTACATTAGAATAGCGCCGGAACGCACACACAAACACACGCATTCACAGGCATACTCATCACAGGCGCTCCACGCGTAAATCTCATGCAGCTGCGCACGGAGCCGCTTTACCTTCATCTCTTCATTTATTTCCCTTTTCACCGGGTGAGCTGGTTTGCGGCTTCTTTTATTTTCCGGAGGTCTGCCCTCTTTTTCCATCTCTGCCATGTTTTCTCTGTGACACTTCTGTGAATATTTGCAGTGGGGGGTGAGGCGGCAGCTGTTTTACAGTCGCGAGACGGCAGGGGTCTTGCAGCTTCTCCGCGGCCCGTGTGACGCTCGTGATGCCGCCCAGGACTTGCGGTACACGTATAAGTCAACCATCCTTTGCTTCGTATCCCTCTCCCACTCGGTCCGTGCGCCAGTGGTGAGCCGCCGGTGTGAGTCAAAGGAGAGGTTGACTGAGGGGGAGAAAAAAAACGAGACAGGGGGAGGGGCGTCCGCTGAAACATATGACGCGTTGATGATCAGAGGTGGGCTATTTCTTCTCGCTTTCCCATAGAGTGCAATCAGAGCAGCCTCATCCACTTAGCGTTGCGGGCTCTCACCGACTGTCTATCCGCAAACAGGTGCCCGCCCTCACGTAGTCTCTTCAGGGAGGTCTGCTGCGGGTCACACAGACATCTTGTTCTGCTGATCCCAACGAAACCTCACCTAGACTGATGAACATTAGGATGAGTAATGAAACGTTTGGAAGAAAAATTCTAGGTCCAGATTTCATGACTGAACTTCAAGACACCTTAAGAGATGACATGAAGGAAAGAGCAGCTGTGATGAGAAACTGCTCGGTCAAAATCTAAATCAAAAATGAAAAGAACAATATGGACACCAAAGACAAAGTTTCCTTTTCTCTGCCATTTCTTCACAAAGCCTGCAGGTAAACTCAGAGGAGCTGAGAAAACTTCCAGATAAAGACTCCACCTGTGTGCACATCTGGTAAACTGAATTAGATAGTTTATTAAAAGACCAACCCCAATAAAATTCATGTTTTTGATTTATTTATCTTGTTTTTGTAGCATTTTTCTGATGAGGACACATATAAAATAAAATTACGCTTAAATTTGAATTTCCTAGAATTTCTTTATTCATATTGTTGTGAATCGCGAGCAGACAAAAAAAATTGAAAAAAGTTGTAGGTTTGACATGGACATACAATGGTGAGCTACAAGCTCTCTGCTCAACTCCATCTCCATTCTGATGCATCCACTTGCAGACAAATAGATCAACGTCTTTGTTTTCCTCATCTGGATAGCGGCTGAACAGCTCCAATATTGTTTGCCATTTTTTCTTACACCAGCAATGTTAAGGTGGGGGTGGGGTGGGGTTTTAGGGTAGCAGGAGAGCGTGTAAACAGAGGGATCTGGGGAAATGGGGGAAGACTTAAGGGCCATACACACCGGGACGAAAATCAGCGCACTGTCCTGATCGTGTTCACCTGTGTCTTGTCTGCCCTGCCTGTATATAAGTCTTGTCTCTGCCTTCCTCTTGTGCTGGTCCATTAACGTCTCATGTAACGTCTGTATGTGTCCTCGTACCTTCATGCCTTGTTCCATGTCCCTCGCCAAGCCACAGTGAGTTTTTGTTTGCTTTGTCGTCCTGCTCTGCAGCGCTTTTTGTTATTAAACCCCCTTGCCCTTGAATCGTGTGCCTGCGCCTCTGCATTTGGGTCCTTACCTGCTCTCGAACCCCGAACTGTTATTGCAGGCCAAATATTATGGTACCTACACCAGCTCACCAAAGCTTCAATGCAATGCCATAAATTGAGCTTTGGAGCGCCTTTTGACATTGTGAATACATTTTGTTCTATAATATTATCCCGTAGCTCTCAGTGGTGTGAGTTTTGTTGATAAAATGACCGGATATATGGCAGGAGGGTCTCTGACTTCTGCCACATAACGGCTGAGTTTTGGTCGCAACTAATGGGCTGTCACTCTGCGGGTGTTCCTTGATGTGCATGTGGATGTGCATGATCCACAAGCAAGGCAAACCCGGGAAGTGTAAACTCAGTCATAAGATTTTATTTAGGCAAACGATTAAAAAAAAGTTTAATTAAACAATTCAAAATTTAGATTCCTCACTTGGTAATTTTTTTGTCAAAGATGTTATTTATGCTTCAGGTCTAATTACCTGATTTTATGTTAGAGTAAAAACAGCCCAATTTCCTCCGTTTTTGTTTTAGCTTTAATGAGTTGCATCAGTCACAACAAAGAAACAAAGTCCTTCCTCCCTCTCTGCTCTCTGTCTTTTTTTTCTGTTTGATAACACTACAGTGGTTGCTTTACAATTGTCCGTGGCTCATCTGTTGCTCCATTCCTGCTTTGTTTACATCACGTGACCAGCAGCGACGTTGGCCGTTTTAGATCAGTTGTTCCACTCTGGGCACGGATTATATTCAATATCAGAGCGAATCAAAGCTCAGTCCAATTGGAAACCAACCAAGACCACTTAGGGGGTATTCCAGAAAGCACGTTTAAACTACCCTGACTTTAACCCTGAACTCTGTCTAAAATCCGCCTGAAGTTGCTTATTCTGGGTATGTCGGTTCCAAAAGACCGGATATGAGTTGGCATAATTACACTCGACTCTGGTAGCCCTGGGTTAATGCGCCTGCAAGTACATGAAGACTAGGGGTGCTCCGATCAGGATTTTTGGGGCCGATCACCGATCCCCGATTGCTGGAAGCTGTATCACCCGATACCGATACCGATCACCGATTACAGGGTCTATTTGAAGCCTTCTATTTATCATGTAGCATAATTTTTTAAACAATATTTAACAACAATGCACATTAAGTATTACAATTAAGAGAAGACAACGCATCATGAATTGACAACTGTGTATTTATTTGGAAGCAACATTTCCAACAAATTAACTTAGCAGCATGTGTTTGGTTATGAGGAACAACTTAGGACTTGACTAATACAACTTTCCTGGAGAATATATAAATAAAATAAGATAAGACATAACATCTGAGTCTTTAAATTTAGCTTTAGGCTACTTTTAAAACTGCAACAAAAAAGGCTATAGCCAAAATATTGTTTTAAGTCAGTCAGACATTGGTTATTGTAAAAGACCATTTCAAGGAGCACAGGTAGTAAAGTGCACAGCGATAAAACATTCTAATAACTAACAACTTCCATATCTGTATATCTATAACAGCTTTCTGAGATACTCATTCAGCTTTTGTGGGCATTTAGGGAGGTAGAGAGAGGTAGAAAAAGAGAGAGGGGGGATAGAGATTATTAGATTGCCCAAAGCTTACTTCTTAAGCATCAATGGCAGATTTTTCTTTATAAATATAAGCATCTCTGCATTTTTGGCTGACAGCTTGTTCCTCTTCTCATCAATAATATTCCCTGCTGTGCTAAAAAGTCGTTCGCTATCAACACTTGTACACGGTGCACAGAGGTAGGTGCGTGCTGCTTGTGCGAGAGCGGGAAAGCGGCTTTTATTGTTCTGCCAGTAAACAAGTGGCTGTCCACTTTGAGCGATAACTGGCTCTGACAGGTAGAAAGCTGAGTGAGTGGCGCTTGAGTTGCTGAACTGTCTCGTTCTCTCTTTGCGCTAGCTAACTTTGAAAACTGCTCATATTCCTTTACGTGACTAACCTTCAAATGTCTGATGAGGTTGGTGGTGTTAAAATGTTTTGCGTGCTTTCCGCCTCGTGGGATTTGCTTGGTACACACGTTGCAGATTGCTAATGTATTATCTTTTTCGCACACCACGTAGAATTGCCAGACCGGTGAAGCCATTTTTAGCAGCGCGTAAAAAAAATCGTCTCGCAAGTTTTGCGTCATCTGATCGGCTTTTCTGGATCGGCCCTTATAGAGACGGCCGATCAAACATCCCAAAGCTATAATTGGCCGATTATGATCGGCGACCGATCAATCGGAGCACCCTTAATGAAGACATTCTCAATGGATCGCAGATATCCCGAGTCACCATGGAAACGCGTAGAGAGAAAAAAGACCGCGCTGTACTTCAGTGAGACGGAGTCTGAGATTTTAATGACGGCGTATGATGATTATACGTCCATCAAAAAATTAATATGGCTGCAGCAGCAAAAGAGAGTTTCTGCTTGGAGAAAAATATTGGACAGAGTAAACGCAATAGTTTCTGATCTAATTTTCAATTACATTGTGATGTATAGTTCCGTGGTCTGTATCATGGCATGGCAATGGCATCCTGGAGCAGGCAAAAAGGAAAGCTACAACAGCTAAATACCTCCAACGAGTAAGGCAAGTCCTGAGAAGCCAGCTCAATAGCAAAAATAAGACCCGGGCAATGAACAGTTACGCACTGCCAGTTATCAGATACCCTGCAGGAATAATAAGATGGCCAAAGGAAGAGGTACAGACCACGGATGTTAAAACATGAAAGCTCCTCACCATGCATGGAGGGTTCTATCCCAAATCCAGCACCCTGAGACTGTATGCTAGCCGCAAGGAAGGAGGCCAAGGACTAGTGAGCGTAGAAGCCACTATCCAGGATGAAACATCCAAGATCCATGAGTACATCAAGCTCAAGGCCCCAAATGACAGTGTGCTCAGTGAATGTCTCAGGCAATGGAGAGCAGAGGATACAGTGCTGGAGGACAGATCCTCGTTGGAGGACAAACCCCTGCATGGGATGTACCACCGGACCATAACTGAAGTGGCTGATATCAAGAAGTCCTGCCAATGGCTAGAAAGGGCTGGGCCACAGGACAGCACTGAAGCACTCATCCTGGCAGCTCAGGAACAAGCCCTGAGCACCAGAGCGATAAAGGCTCAGATCTACCACACCAGACAAGACCCAAGGTGTAGGCTGTGCAAAGAGGCGCCTGAAACAATCCAGCACATAACTGCAGGGTGTAAGATGCTGGCAGGGAAAGCATTTATGGAGCGCCACAATCAAGTGGCTGGAATAATATACAGGAACATGTGTGCAGAATATGAACTGGAAACCCCAAGGTCAAAATGTGAAACGTCTCTGAAAGTAGTAGAGAATGAGAGGGCAAAGATCCTGTGGGACTTCCAGATCCAGACTGATAGGATGGTAAGGGCAAACCAACCAGACATTGTAGTGGTGGATAAAGAACAGAGGAAAGCCGTTGTGGTAGATGTGGCAGTGCCAAGTGATGGGAACATCAGGAAGAAGGAACATGAGAAACTGGAGAAATGCCAGGGACTCAGAGAAGAACTGGAGAAAGCCTGGAAAGTGAAGGTGACAGTGGTGCCTGTGGTAATTGGAGCACTCGGGGCAGTAACCCCCAAGCTGGAGGAGTGGCTACAACAGATACCTGGAAATACCTCAGACCTCTCAGTCCAGAAAAGTGCAGTGCTAAGAACAGCTAAGATACTGCGCAGGACCCTAAAGCTCCCAGGCCTCTGGTAGAGGACCCGAGCTTGGAGGAGAAACCACCCGCGGAGGGTGAAAGGGTTATATATATATATATATATATATACACCGGCTGGGTAGCTCAGTTGGTAACAAGTTGGAACAATATAATGGCAATGGTAAATGGGGGCAATTACCATAACAATAGCGAGCAATTAACATCACCCAGTGAGGGTCCTTGGGCAAGACCCTTTACGCTACGGCCTACCTCACAGAACATGAGAGACAATGAACCACATGTCATGCCGGCTCAGACGTCGCCCGGCCAAACAAGGTCTGCGTCAGGTGCTGGGGGACCAGAGCACTCTGATGGAAAGTGGGCTACTGGAACAAGACGGAAATGGACTAGGTGCGAGAACAAGGTTCTGTTAGAATGCTACTACTCAAATAATCCCAACCAGCGTGGTCACATGCAGAGAATGTGGAATGAATGGATGCTTCGAAACTCACAATCAAGGCTAACTGCCAAACAACTGGTAGCCCAATGCTCGAACATCCACAAGCGGCAACTCCTATCACAACTTGAGATTGAAGCGATACAATACAATGGCAATACCCCGGGAGAGCCAGAACAACAGGTCAGAGAGCAGGCTATACTACACTCCCACCCTGAGATTGGGTACACAGCCCCAACAACCACAGTTACGCTGAGCGAGGCAGCAACTGACCTGAAAGACAAGATCATGTCTAGAATGAACACTTGGCAACCTCGACACCAGCTACAACGGTTAAGTGATGTACCGCCTGAAAGTCTACTGGAAACTGTGAATGAAGCATTGAGGGCAATTCCTACCACAACCATCACAGAAACCAATGAACTGGTTTACACTTCAGCAGCAGTGATCCTTGAGATGCTTGGCTATAAGAGTAACCATGGGAGAAAACAATACCCACCATGGAAGCAACTCGGAAGGATGTGAGTAAGCTGACAGAGGCTCAAAGAGGTACAATGAGAAAGCAAGTACCTAAGAGATACAGCCAGATGCCCATACCTGAAGCACTGGAAACTGCCAAACAAAGGCTCCTAGCCTTGAGCAGCCGCCTAAAGAGGTACACAAGAGACAATGAAGCCAGACGGATAAACAGGCTGTTCGCAACTCAACCTGCGAAAGTCTACGCTCAGTGGCAGGGTCAAAACAGCCGAGCAGACCCACCAAGGCTAGAAACTGAACAGTACTGGAAAAGTATATGGGAGAAAGAGACAGCACATAACAGCAATGCCCAGTGGCTGGTCTCTCTGAGAGAAGAACATAGCAAGCTCCCTGAACAGAATCCAGTAACCATCACAGTGGCAGACATCCAAGAAAGAGTCTCAGGTATGAAGAACTGGACAGCACCGGGCCCTGACATGATACATGCCTACTGGCTAAAGAAGCTCACAGCACTCCACGAGCGCCTGGCAGCACAAATGAACCAGCTGCTAAGAGATGGGACTCATCCCGAATGGCTAACAGAAGGGCGAACGATCCTGATCCAGAAGGATCCCTCAAAGGGTGCAGTCCCATCCAACTACCGGCCAATAACCTGTCTCTCCACAACATGGAAGCTCATGTCAGGCATCATTGCAACCAAGATAAATAGGCGCATGGATCAATTCATGAGTAACACACAGAAAGGCATTGGTAGAGACTCCAGAGGAGCGAAACACCACCTCCTGGTTGACAGAACAGTCGCTCAAGACTGGAAGTCACGACACACCAACCTGTGCACAGCCTGGATTGATTACAAGAAAGTCTATGACTCAATGCCACACACGTGGATCACTGAATGCTTGGAGCTGTACAACATAAACAGGACTCTAAGAGCCTTCATAGGAAACTCAATGAAGCTGTGGAAAACCACCCTTGAAGCCAATGGGAAGCCACTTGCACAAGTGTCCATCAAATGTGGGATATACCAAGGTGATGCTCTGTCCCCACTGCTGGTCTGCATAGGTCTGAACCCCCTCAGCCAAATAATCAACAAGACTGGCTATGGATACCGACTCAGAAATGGGGCCAACATCAGTCACCTCCTCTACATGGATGACATCAAGCTATATGCTAAGAGCCAACGTGACATTGACTCCCTGATCCACACCACCAGGATCTACAGTACTGACATTGGGATGTCATTCGGGCTCGAGAAATGCAGCCGGATGGTGACAAAGAGAGGCAAGGTAGTCCACACAGAAGGGGTCTCACTCCCAGAAGGAACAATAGCAGACATCGAGGACAGTTACAAGTACCTCGGAATTCCACAGGGAAATGGCAACCTGGAGCAAGCAACAAGGAAAGCTGCAACAGCTAAATACCTCCAACGGGTAAGGCAAGTCCTGAGAAGCCAGCTCAATGGCAAAAATAAGACCCGGGCAATAAACAGCTACGCACTGCCAGTTATCAGATACCCTGCAGGAATAATAAGATGGCCAAAGGAAGAGGTACAGACCACGGATGTTAAGACACGAAAGCTCCTCACCATGCATGGAGGGTTCCATCCCAAATCCAGCACCCTGAGACTGTATGCTAGCCGCAAGGAAGGAGGCCGAGGACTAGTGAGCGTAGAAGCCACTATCCAGGATGAAACATCCAAGATGCATGAGTACATCAAGCTCAAGGCCCCAACTGACAGTGTGCTCAGTGAATGTCTCAGGCAATGGAGAGCAGAGGGTACAGTGCTGGAGGACAGACCCTCATGGGAGGACAAACCCCTGCATGGGATGTACCACCGGACCATAACTGAAGTGGCTGATATCAAGAAGTCCTGCCAATGGCTAGAAAGGGCTGGGCCACAGGACAGCACTGAAGCACTCATCCTGGCAGCTCAGGAACAAGCCCTGAGCACCAGAGCGATAAAGGCTCAGATCTACCACACCAGACAAGACCCAAGGTGTAGGCTGTGCAAAGAGGCGCCTGAAACAATCCAGCACATAACTGCAGGGTGTAAGATGCTGGCAGGGAAGGCATACATGGAGCGCCACAATCAAGTGGCTGGAATAATATACAGGAACATGTGTGCATGAATATGAACTGGAAACCACAGGGTCAAAATGGGAAACACCTCCGAAGGTGATAGAGAATGAGAGGGCAAAGATCCTGTGGGACTTCCAGATCCAGACTGATAGGATGGTAATGGCGAACCAACCAGACATTGTAGTGGTGGATAAAGAACAGAGCAAAGCCGTTGTGGTGGATGTGGCAGTGCAAAGCGATGGGAACATCAGGAAGAAGGAACATGAGAAACTGGAGAAATGCCAGGGACTCAGAGAAGAACTGGAGAAAGCCTGGAAAGTGAAGGTGACAGTGGTGCCTGTGATAATTGGAGCACTCGGGGCAGTAACCCCCAAGCTGAAGGAGTGGCTACAACAGATACCTGGTAAGACCTCAGACCTCTCAGTCCAGAAAAGCGAAGTGCTAGGAACAGCTAAGATACTGTGCAGGACCCTCGAGCTCCCAGGCCTCTGGTAGAGGACCCCAGCTTGGAGGAGAAACCACCCGCGGAGGGTGAGAGGGGCGTTTTTTTTTATACATTCATACACACTCAAAAATGGACATCCTTTTTCCCCATCTCCTTCAAAGTCGTCTTTCACTCATTTTGTTTGTTGGTAGCCTATGTGAAATCCTTGTTAAATAAAAAAGAAATAAGCTGGAAGCTCTGGCAGAGACACAGCAGGAATATCAACAACAAAAGTTGCATGAGTAAAGGACTGTGGATTGATGATGCTTGTCTCTGGATGCTGACTAGTGACCTGTTGGCTCCAGATTTAAACACACTTTCCTTTTCACAGCACTCATCTATGAAGCAAGTACATTTTTTGCACCTCACTATTAAATAATTTGATTTTATGGTCGACAGTATCTTCTCACAGAGAAAAAAAAGTATATATTTTCAGACACTTTTGTGAAACATTATTGCAGACCAAGTTTGACACCAAAAAGTTGTCAAACAAAACAAAACCTTAAAAACCCACTCCGATAAAAATAGTGTTTTAACATGTTCTCGTAACATTTTTCTTATGATTGTCATGGTACCCCCGGGAGTCCTCTCCTGTCCCTCCGTTCTCTGTTTCCTCCTAGATTGGACCCAGCTGTCGGCATTCACCTCATCACCTGCACCTGTATTTAAGACGGCTCCAGACCAGTATTCATCGGCAGTTCGTATGCCCTCATTGGTGCTTACTTGGTGGGCTCTA
Organism: Oryzias sinensis; assembly: GCA_037389245.1. NCBI lineage: Eukaryota > Metazoa > Chordata > Actinopteri > Beloniformes > Adrianichthyidae > Oryzias > Oryzias sinensis. The sequence goes on along the minus strand of CM074503.1, from coordinate 3,371,024 downwards.
AGCTCTCGTTTAGATTATTCATGCTCTTGTTTATTCCTTGCTCTTGCTTAATCCAAGTACTGGATCTACCTACAGAGTTCTCTCATTCATCCACGCCGACCTGGTTCCAGCCACCAGACCATCAGCCTCAAGCTCTTATTCCAGCTCCACGGAATCCCCGCGCTCCAACTCCATCCTGTCATCAAGCCCGTTCCTCGCAAACCAAGCAGCACTTACCTCCAAGAAGCCGCACCAGTTTGGATCCGCAATCTTCCTCTGCATCTGGCCTCACCTGCCCCGGTGACTTCTTCGCCACCTGTCTCCAAGCCATCAAAGCCTTTTCATAATTAAATCCATTCTCGCCACTTCAAGTGTCTGTCATTTTGAGTTTCAGCGTTTGGGACTGCTCACGTTACCACAGAGAATGACAATGATAGAGGACATATATCAAATAAATCATCTTAAATTTGCATTTTGAGTATTTCTTCATTCAAATGCTGATTGAGAAAACTTTTATTTATGATATAGAAAATTACTTGAAAGAAAATTAGCTGGGTGGGCCACAAGATCCCTGCTCCGAGCTCTATGCAACATAGGGAGAGAAAGTTGGGCAAGAGTGGGACTTAAAGTGAAAAGTTTAAAATGGCAACATGAATTCCACAAGGTTTGGATTAGTTATCATTGTAAAATTCATTTACAGTTAAAAAGGTCAGTGAACGCTGAGAAGGAGCTAAAACTCAAGTTGATCCACTCACTTGAATTGCCACTGATCATCTTTTGATCTATTGTGGTGGTCTTTTAATTATGATTATGTTGTTTTTAGCCCAAATAAAAAAACCTGTGTAGTTTTCTAGGACAGTTTCTGCAGAGTGGCAGGAGTTCAATAGAATTTCCCCCTCTAAGTTGTGGTTGATACCATTGGCTGAAAGCGACACCCCCCCACCCCCACCTCCTTCCTCTCCCCATTGCAAAGTGGAGCAGAGAGCTTGTGTATTTTCTATGTCACAAAAAAGCCCTTCTTCAAGCAAAATTTTATATCACAACAATGTGACTAAAGTAATACTCGGAAATGACATTTTGAGCTTAATTTTCTTTATATATGCCTTCCATCATCAGAAAAATGCCACAAGAGCATGTTAAAAACATGATTTACATCGGAGCAGGTCTTTAAAAAACAAAACAAACAGGACAACAGCACAAAGTTACTGTTGAATAATTAGTTAAGAGAAAAGTGACATTAAGTCCTTTTCAGAAGTATTTGCATATTCCAGACAGCAGAACAGCAGCATGTTGATCTGGTTTTGGGACCATATTTCAAAGCATTATAGAGAAAAGTTCCTACTATGGTGTAATAATTAAACCATAAATTAAACCAGTAATTAAACCATAATTAGTGGTTTCTCAGTTTGCTTTGTCCATCTAGGGCAGAAAACATTGTTAGAGCTTCATAGGCCCCATTTTCATTGCATGGTTCAAGTGACCCGATTCTGATTTTTTCCTCTCATGTGGCACAAATCAGATATGAATGGTGAACGTGTAAGCTTGAAAAAACGCATAGATTCCGTTTTCTTCAAATCGGATTCAGGCCTCATTCATATGTGGAAATACATCGGATATGAATCGGATACATGCATTTGCGTGTGCCATGCAAGCAGACAAATCGGATATTCCCCAGTAAATGCGAGTCGTGCGTCAGTGACATCAACTCAGGACACCACCAACTGAGATCCATCAGCGTGTTACCTTTCAACTGTTGCTCAGTTTCTTCACGTGCAAACATTGACTGTATTTTGTAAGAGAACTGGAATGAGTGACTTAAGCACTCCCAACATGAAGTACTAGCCAGCTCCAAGAAGCCAAAATCCCATAGACTACAACTAAGAAATAAGTAACTGTTACTCAGTAATTCTATTTTAATTTTTTTTCATGATATTTTTTCTTTATTTCAAAGTTATTCAAGTTATAAACTGACCAATGAGATGCCTCAATAAAAGCATGTGGTGCCCACTGGCCCCCACAGCGAACGTTCAAAACGTGTCACAGATTCTCCCAAGCCTGTTTTCAGTGGAAGAAGTGGGGATTTCCAACAAGCTCATTCCTGACTGGCGGCAGTCAGTGCCATAGGAATGTTGATTCAGACTGACTCGGACTAATAACTGTTTACTAACCTCATCTGGCTCCAAATAGAGGTGTCCGTCTCGTAGAAAAATTAATTGACTTCATTTCCTTGGAACTGGAAGCAAGTCATTTTCTATGGGTGACGTTACACTCACTCAGTCCAGTTCTCTTATACAGTCTATGGGTCAAGGCGATGTTTAAAATGTCCCTCACAGGTTCAATTATTGTCTATGGTGGCCCTGAAGTGCAAATTACTCCAACAAATCATTCAGTGCAAAAACATGTTGATTGGATGATGATGTTTGTCCATCGTTTCAACTGAAATTTGTTTGGCATGAAGCGATAGTGGATATGTATGGATCCTGTAAAGGGACATAGTGGTAAATTGACTTCTAAAATGTAATGTTGTTATTTTATTTATTTATTTGCTTTTTAATTGTCATTGCGTCATTTTGGTAAGTGATTTGTTTGTGTACTTTGTACTTCAGGGCTACCATACAAATCCTGACCCACTTGGTCATCTTTAACAGGCAGCAACAAGCCATTATGAGATTGCTTCCAAAATATAAACTCAGTTTAGAAAAATGAAACTGACGTTTAGCTCTGTATTTTGGAGTATAAAACAGTAGAGTTATACATTTTATTTTTTTTTTTAAAGAATTTCTTGCAAGTTTTCATATTTCTATAATAACACTAAAAAAGGAATTCCAATTCAGCAAAGACTGTTGAAATGGAAAAGCAAAAAAAAAAAACACATGTATTTGACTCTAGAATCAGGATTAGCCTCAATCTGACCATTCCAAAGGTCCAGAGTTGTCGTTTTAGCTCTACAAAATGAATTAGATTTTATTTTAACAGAAAAAGGTTTCAAGAATGTTGCTGTATGTTGTTTTGGATACAAATCTGCTAAAAAAAAGGCAGCCACAACAGCAGCAATTAACCCAGCAAAAAGGTGAAACCTTAAGAGGAGCGGCTCTTCCAGCAAAGAATTCCCTTTTGAACAAAGGAGTTGGAGCATAACCGCAGCCTGTGTGTGTCCCTCAGTGAAACGGATGTAGCTGTAAAGTAACCACATCATTGAGAGAAATCTCTCCGTGTCTCGCTTCCCTTCCTATCATCCTGTTCTCTAAGTCGCACCATTACTTTGGGAGAGCGGTAGAGTTATTAAGTGTGGAATCTAATCCTGGTTGGCAGCTCATCAAAGTAGCAGTACCAAGTTTCACTGTGGATGTATGGAGAAAGAAAATGCGCAGCGGTAGAAAGAGATGTCTGAATTAAAGTGGAGGTACAGGACATTTGCCCCAACTCCCTGTCACAGACATATACATCGAGTCCCGAAACTTGAGGCTGTAAGAATTCTTTCACTACTCACTACATAGTGCAAAAAGTGCGTTCGTCATTTTGCAGTGCTGTTTGAATCTACAATTCCAATATTAATACTGCGCGAAAAAAACCAGTGTCCATCGATGCTCACTAGATAGGCAAATATAGACTACAATGCATTGCGTTTGAACTATTTTTGCGAAGAAATTGTATCTAAATGTATTATGTTAATAAACAATCAACGTTTTCATCTTCAGACCACAGTGGATTCATAAATAGCCATCACAAAACGCCCATATCAATGAGATTTTCACTTCATTAAATTGATAAGGTCATTTTCGCTGTTTAAAATTTTTTTTTTGTGAAAATTGTGTCAGAATTGCTTTTAAAATCCAGGGCACTAGGTAGTCCTGCACTACTACTACTAATAAGGGAGTAGAGTGGGAATTTGGCGGCCGCATTTTGTCATTGCCAGGCGTCAACAGCTGATCGTGTAAACAATGCACCAGCAGGTACTTTCAGATCCAGAAGTGGCGGATACCAGCCCACAAAGCGGTAGCAGACATGCCACTCTACTCATTAGGTGTAAAAAAAGAAGGTGTATGTCTTTCAAAAGTTGTTTAAGAGGATAACGAAACAAAAGGAGCTAAAGAAGGCTAACTGGCAGCCGACCGTTCTTGCAGTAAAAAAGATCAAATTAATTAAATAAATAAACAAATAAACGTCAGTAGGATCAAAATACACAACTTTTTTTCTCACCTTGTTTTTATTTTTTTTACCAACTTTTTTTTTTACAAATTTTACTTAACCCTAACCCTGATTTTTTTACATCACTTTGGGAAAACATTCATAATTTAAACACATAATGAATCAAATGCCTGTTTTCCTTAATCATAAAGTCACATAGAGTTTAATTTATGTTGATTATAAAGGTTTTTGCTCTGCTGCTGCTAAAACTAAAGCAGTTGGAAGGGATTTTTCCATGTATATTTTTGGAAAAGTATACAATATACAAAAGTATACAAGTATACAATAAGTTTTCTCTTATTGTTTTATTATTTATTGTTTTTTGTGTGACCATAATGTTGAAAAAATGGGATAAAGTGAGTCCTGAAATACTGTATATTCAGAACTACTTCCAGTCCAAATACTGTCTGGCATAAAATAAAAGAGACAATGTTAACAAACGTAAGGGTGAAGGCCAGTTTTTATTCAGTGTTTTTTTAATCAACACCCATCATGATTTTTTTTATCTGTAAAACTGGGCTGGATTTTTTGTTTATTTTTTATTCATAAGTCTCCACACATAATCTTTCAGTTTAGTTTGATTTTTTTTTTATCAGAATCTGACTGAAGTGAATTGTCTTTTTTTCAAGAGTAGGCTACATCTCTGACTTTTCCCCCCATTTTGGTGTTTTCATGTGCCTAAATAGGAGGAATAGTCTGCATTAATGTTCCCATTTTGTTCTTTATGAAATTGGACAGTTAAAACCCTTTTTTAAGAGGTTTCTCATATTTTTCATCTGATCAGATCAATGTATGTGCTACAAAAGTACGTTCAGCTGGTATTGGGACACTTCCTTAAAATAATTTTTGTATCTCGCCAGTCAACAATCCGTCTTGTTTTTGGTTTCACACCCATACATGATCGGCTAAGCCTGCGGCCATGGGGATGGTGGGAAGTGGATACCTTGAGATTACAAACTAGAGTCGATCATGGAACACCGTGATAACATTTGCCAACTTTCCTCTCCCCTTTCCCTCTCCTCTGCTTTATTCCCTCTACTCTTCTTGAAATCTGACCCAGCAGAGAAACTTGAGTTACAGTTTTTACGGCTTAGCAGCCCAGTGCTATATACATTCCTTTCTCTCTGAGCTTCGCAGCTCACTCTCCGGCCTCTCCCGCCCCCTACATGCCCACTCCTTCTTCTTGATTACCCACCACAGCTCATTTTACAATGCTTCACATTAAGTAGCAAGATGAAGAAAACACTGTCAGTGAAGCATGATCCCTCACAAGGCCCCATTGTGTCTGAAATAGATATATATTTATCTACATCTTAATTTTACACATGAAAAAATTAAACAAATCCTAAAAACTGTGAGGAGCAAACTCTGCTAGTTTGTGGAAGTTTTCTGCAGAAAACATGGAAGTTTTCAGCTGAAAGATAATGCTCTGTGCGTGGCAGCCATCTGCATTTTCGCAACCATTAGGCTCACATAAAAGTCTTACATTTTCTCCAAAAAAAAGGAGGCGCCCTATGCGGCGGTGCGCCTAATGTGTTGTTGTGGGACGTAGAAGAAGACAGCATGAGAACGGGGGAGGGATGTGTAGGCGTGAACAACAGATCATTGTTTACAATATCTCTAAAGCACAGTTTAAGCTGCAAGCTCTGCGGAGGAATATGGGAGCAGCTGTAAGAGAATTCAAGATGAATGAATCCATGGTTCACAAGTGGAGGAAGCTGGAAAACGAACTCCGACAAGCATCTGAGTTTCCGCAGAAAAAAGGTGACTCGAGTGATGGATTAACGATCAACGATCAGCTTGGAAAAGCTTCTCTGCAGTCACCATTCAACTGAGGGCAGTAACACTTACAGGTTTTGTCTTATGAACTCTTTTATTTTTTAGATTTTCACATATCAAAGTACAACAATCACAATTCCCACCCAAAACAAAAACAAAAAACCTCCCAAAAACTAACAAAACAAGGGGAAAAATAAAATATCACTGAGTTTTCTGCAAAAATATACGATTGTCCAGAAGAAAAGAAAGGAGTGCTCGTCATAGCTATAAAGTTGACGTCCTTATTCAGACTTCTTTACATGGTCCAAGAAAGGTTTCCAGGATTTGAAAAAGTTCTGTGTTGAACCCTTTATAGCATATCGAAGGTGTTCCAATTTAAGTCCTCCACCCATTGCTTGTGTGAAGGGGGTCTTAGTTTTTCCAGGATATAAGGATGCGACGTTGAGCCAAAAGCGCAGAGAATGCCAGAGCTGAAGCTTGTATTGCAGTGACCTTGCAATTTTGAGGAGTGACTCCAAATAATGCTGTAAGTGGATTCGGGAGGATCTTTATGTTCCATGCTTTTGCAAGGGAGTCGAAAATCACCCCCCAGAAGGCCTGGAGGTTCTTGCACCCCCAGAACATGTGTGTGAGGGTTCCCGTTTCACACCTGCATCTTGGACACGTGTCATCTGTCCCTGGGAAGATCCGTGCCAGTTTACTGTTTGATATGCGAAGCCTATGTACAACTTTAAATTGTATCAAACCATGTCTTTTACAGATTGAGGATTTTTGGATAAACTTAGTTATCTGCTGCCACTGTGTTCCAGTTATCTCCAATCCCAATTCCTTTTGCAATTGTTTTTTTGTAATCTCTAAAGATGGCGCTGCAGCTGTGTTAAACATGTGATATAAGTAAGAAATTACCCCTTTTTTTTAGGGATCTAGAGTAAGACATTCATCTATCCAGCTACCTGGAGGAGTCTGAAGAGATGGAGAAAAGTGTCTTTTAACAAAACTAGGCACCTGTAGGTATCTAAAGAATTCATACGAGGGCAACTTAAAATGTTCCCGTAGTTGTTCAAAGGACAAAAAATGTCCCTCTTTAAAAAGTGTTTTCAGAGTGTCAATCCCTTTATTTGCCCAGACTTGAAATATGGAATCAATGAAGGAGAGAGGGAAAAGTACATTTGTGACTATCAGAGCTGAAAGTAAACCTTGTTTGTGTTTAAAGTGAATTCTGAATTGTTGCCATATCTTAAGTGATCCTAAAATAACAGGATTATTGGGGATTAGTTTTTTGTCAAGGGGTAGAGGTGAGGAAACAACAAAGGCCAGAGAGCCTGATATGTATGAGTCCTGTTCAATAACTGCCCAGAGTGGGATGTTCTCATTCTTCTTTGACATACCCCAGAAGATAAGTTTGTAAAGATTAGCTGCCCAATAAAAATACATGTAGTTAGGCATAGCTAGACCGCCCTCCTCCTTCCGTCTCTCCAAAAATTCCTTTCTGAGATGTGGTAGTTTTTTATTCCAGATGAATATTGATGTTAATCTACCCAATTCTTTAAAGAAGGATTTAGGGATAAATATTGGTATGGTTTGGAAAAGGAACAAAAATTTTGGCAATATAATCATTTTCACTGTATTTATTATTCCTGGTAGAGATAGAGGGAGGGATGACCATCTCTCCATATCTAGTTTAGCCTGATTGAGAGCTGTCAGATTGTGTTTGAAAAGATCTTTATATTATCTGGTCACTGTCACACCGAGCTATATGATTTTCTCTGTGGCAACTGTGAGTGGAAAAGAGTTGTGTGGCATAAGCGCCGCTTTTTCATTAATGGGAAAGATCAGGCTATTTGACATATTTATCAGATACCCCGATACTTTCCCAAATTCTCTGATATAATTCAGTGCTTTGGGGATGGACTTGTGAGGGTCCAAAAGGAACAGGAGAAGGTCATTGGCATATAGTGATAGGGTGTGGGTTTGGCCTCCTCTCTTAATGCCCAACACATCTGGCGCACTCCTGAGGGCTCTTGCCAAGGGTTCTATTGCAATATTAAAGAGATAAGGGGACAGAGGGCACCCCTGTCTCGTTCCTCTGGAGTAAGATGAAGTACTCTGATAAGATCTTATTTGTCCAGATGGCTGCCTCAGGTTGTTTATAAAGGGTATCAACCCATGAGCAGAAAACATGTCCAAATCCAAAACTTCGGAGAGTCTTGAGCAGGAATTTATGATCTACTCTAGATGCACAGAAAGCATTCGATAATTTTATAATTACCTCTGGGTCAACATTAACATTTGACTGATAAATTATATTAAAAACCCGGCGGAGATTGCTATACAGTTGCCCTTCTTTTCATAAAACCGGTTTGGTCTGGGTGGATGATTTTGTCTAGGACCCCTTCTAACATGTATGCGGTTATTCTGGTAAGAATTTTATAGTCACAGCATAATAAGCTCACTGGTCGATAGGATTCACAGAGTAGCGGGTCTTTATCCTTTTTCAGCAATACAGAGATGGTAGCCTGCCTCATTGTGGGTGTTAGTGCTTCCACACCTAGAGCGTCTTTATATAGACTGCATAGGTAGGGGAGGAGTTTAGGGGAGAAACCTCTATAAAATACGACTGGGAAGCCATCTAGGCATGGTGATTTTCCCGATTTCATTTTTCGCATTGCGTTTTCAACCTCTATTATTTGTATGTCTTTTTCTAAATTGGTCTTAATGGTATATGTCAAAACTGGCAATTTTATTTTTTCAAGGTAGTTTTCTATCGTTACAGTGGTTGCATTGGTTGGAGGAATATAGTTTTTTATAGATGTTCAAAAACTGCTTATTGATGTTTTTCTGATCAGTGATTATATCTCCTTTATCATTCTTTAGGGATGCAATATGGTTGGCAGCTGCCTTTTGTTTCAGCCGATGACTAAGCATTTTACTCGCTTTTTCGCCATGTTCATAATGCTGTAGCTGTGATCAAAAGTGCATTTCTATGGCTTTGTCATTCATGATCAGATCGTATTCTGTTTGAAGCAGTGTTCTTTCTTTCCAAAGTTCCTGGGATGGTGAGGTTGTTTGACATTGATCGATAATTTTAAGGCGATCGCTGATTTCAGAAGCACGTTTAAGCTTTTGTTTCTTATCATGCGCACTATAAGAAATAATTTGTCCCCTAATATATGCCTTGAATGTTTCCCAAAGCGTGCCATGATTGATGTCAGGGGTGCTATTTATTTCAAAAAACATATCAATGTGTTTATTAACAAATTCCACAAATTTTTGGTCTGTCAATAGCCTTGTATTGAACCTCCAATTTCTCTGTGGTGGAGAATAACCATAAAACAATAATTTCAATTATTACAGGACTCTGATCAGATATAACCATTACTTCATAGTCTATGGCACTCACCATTGACAGGAGTCTACTGTCAACCAGGAAAAAATCAATCCTTGAATAGGATTTGTGGGGCGGTGAGAAGAATGAGAAGCATTTAGCCGTTGGGTTTTTAGTTCTCCAAGGGTCAACCATGCCATAGTTTTGCATAAATATATTGATACACTGAGATGATTTGTTTGCATTTGTGTTAGTATTCTGACGAGGAGAAGCACGGTCAAGCACTGGGTGGAGAACACAATTAAAGTCTCCCCCCAATATTACATTGTGTGTGTCTAGATCAGGGGTCGCCAACCCATGGTTTCAGAGCCACATGTGGCTCTTTCATCCTTCTGTTGTGGCTCCCTGTGACTTTGGAAAATAATGAGTATTTTATAAAAATTCAAATTTATTTTAGTTTGTTCATTTTTCATGGCATTTCAAAGGCGCTGCTGGCTCCGTGCGAGACATGTGCCACGTAAAAAACAGCTTCCTTGGTGGGCTCGTGTTTGTCGGCGAGGGCTGCGGAGCTGATAGCAGGAGGAGACAGGCAGGGGGGCTTCAAAAAACACTCCGGGTCTGGAGTGATTTTCTGCCGGGGGCTTGGCGTGGCGCCGAGCGGGGAGCGGCTTTCTGGTGACGGAGAGTTTGCGCCGGTGTTTTGGACTCCCGTGTGCGGTGATGTGTGTTTCAGAGCAGGGGGGCTCGTTGCGTCGCTCGCGATTGACCGGTCATCTTCGGGGAAGTGGGGGAGATTGAAGGGGAAGAGAGTGTTTCTTGAAAATCCACCAGCCAATCAAAATCCTCACCGAAAAGTACGGGACTTGATTGACATGCAGAATGGCCAATGGGACATCCTCTGACACATACGTCACTGCAGACGCGAGTTTAAATGCACTCAGCGCAAACTCTGCCTTCAGAACGTCTTTTTCTCCCCGCGGCACATCATGTCCCCGGTAGAAGTCCAGCAACCGGAGTTTATTAAAGCCTCCCCGCGACAAGTTAAAAAAAATAAATAAAATAGCCTCACCGCGTTTCTCCTCCTGCTATAAGCTCTGCAGTTATCGCCCGATAAATACGAGCTCATCAAGGAAGCTGCGAGGCGCGCGCTTCGTACGGAGCCAGCAGCGCCAAATGCCTCACAATATGCCACGCCCCCCGCATTGCACCGTTTACAGCAGAGCATGAATACGATGGTTGCTGCTTTCTGTCTTTGTAATAAAACGCCTCATCTGTTAATACAAAAGTATCTTTATGTAAACTCACTGTGTAGTTTTTAATCATCAGTACATAAACAATAATGTTGAAATAAACATGTAACAAATAAACATGAAGATGAAAAGAAAGAAGTCCTTTTTTTTATCTTTTCTGGCCCGCAATCTACACTTATGTCCTTGAAAATCGATCGCGATCGACGTAATGAGCACCCTTGATATAATATATATGCATAATATATATAATGATGTCAAAACGGGTTGTGGCTCCGGGTGCTTTTTTTTTTATTAGGGGCGGTCCCAAATGGCTCTTTGAGTAAAAAAGGTTGCCGACCCCTGGTCTAGATTATAAAGGAGGGTGAAAAAATTCCTAAAGAACTGCTCATTGTCCCAGTTTGGGGCGTATATATTTGCCATTGTGACCGGGAGGTTAAACAGGTTTCCCTGAACGATAATATAGCGTCCGTGTTTGTCTCTAGCCGCGGTTACATGGGCAGAATATCTTGATCGGATCAATGGTCGGGTTAAAATTCACCCGTGCACATGGGATCAGAAAACCTTTTTCCGATTAGAACAAGCGTTCCCATGGCTCACACCTTTGGTCGGAGTAAATCGTTTGGGCATGCGCAGTAGTGGTAAAAAAAACCCGGAAGAAGAGGTGCGCCTCGTTGTAAACAGACCGCTGCCACAGACTTTTATGCAGCAGCTCCGTAACACGAGGCGATCTTCCAAACGTGCTTTTATTAATGTTATGAATAGTATGAAGCGCTTGCTTGCTCATCGTTTATTTAATCCGTGTGGTCATTGATTTTTATGTTGAAGAACGGAGCTGGAAGAGTTAGGAGGACAGGCTAAAAACACGCGCTAACAACATTAGCCTTGCTTGTGGACACAAAATCCAGGACCGTGCGAGAGACGCAGCAATCTACATCTGCTGTCGGGGCTCTCGATCTTGGGCACGGCGCCCACACGTAACTAAGCATCCCTCCCTCCCTTCACACACAAAGTTATCTGGCTCCTCTGCTCACTTGGTCCACTGGCACCGGGGCTCGGGTGCCATGCGCTGCTGCCCCGCATACCCCTCTTGAAGGAGGGAGAGGCAGAGAGCCAGCGAGAGCGGAGCGGCGCTTTTCACGGGGCGTCCGCAGAGCAGCTGGTGGTCCCGTCTGCGCTCCAAAGCTTTCTCTCAGCGAAACACTGTCTATGCATAACGTAACCCAGAGCAATAGTGACACAGGATCGGAATGACCGTTTACATGCTCCACGATCGGATAAACGATCGGTATAACCCACCTATCTCGATCGGAAAGAAATTCTGATCCGAATGAGTCTGATCGGGGCAGAGTATTCCGAACGGCGCGTTTACATGACACATTTTCTTTCCGATCAGGCGTTCTTTCCGATTACTTTTGCCCATGTAAACGCGGCTTCTGATTGTAGAGACCGCTTCAAAATGTACATCTCTGTGTAGCAATATGGCGACCCCCCTTGCTCTAATATTAAGGTTAGAATGGTAAACCTGTGTATATCCTGATCTTCTTAGTCTATTGTGATCCTTATTTAATCGGTATGTTTACTGTAAGTACCGTAAATTCTGGACTACAAAGCACACCCGATTTCAAGCCGCACCCACAAATTTTCACGTGTTTAACTTCTTTTAGACATACACAAACCGCGTCGGAATAAAAGCCGCATTTATTGGGCAACATGGTAGACCTGATAAATCACGTCCTGACTTCCAGAGGAAGTGTGATTCATTACCTCACCGTGGAAGGCATCAGCCTTGCCTCAGGCTCATGCATTTGAGTATACCCACATCTGCCAAACAGCATGGACCTCTATTCTGTTCACAAGTTCCTCAGTTATGGTTTATTTTATTTATTTATTTTTAAAGTTTTTTTTACTTATTGACAATCTAGGTATCATACATAAAATTACAAACAGTAACCATATAATCAACATTACATCCCTCAGTTATGATGAGGAAATTTACATCCGCGATCCCCCATTTCCCATGAGTCTTAGGGGCTAAAGGCGGGGCCAACGCCCAGCTCGCCACACTGTTGTACGTGTTTAAGAATGAGCAAGAAGCGGCAGTGCATGAAGGGGTGAACGGGAACAGCTCTCCTTCCGCTTGTGTCGCGGCAGCGTTATGGGAGTAACAGGGCTGGTTAAAAAAACACACCAGTAAAATAATGCAGCGGCGACTGAAAAGCGCGCGCCTGTGGAAGTTTCCTTCCACAACAAACACTGTTGCTCCGCGGACGCCTCTGCGCTCCGCGCTCACCCTGCGCGCTCCCCTTCCTATCTTCTCACCTCTGGCCAGGGCGGCTCCAGGGAGGAGCAAATCGTGTCGTGCAGAGCAATTGGACTTAATACTGTACGTTTAGTGGATGAGGGGCGGATGCGTTGTTACGTGTGGGAGCCATCAGACTGCCATCGGCCCCGCAGCTCTATGTGATCGAGCAGCAGCCAGGAGAACATGTCTCCAGCTCACACGGAGGCTGTGAGCTTTTCAATGCAAAATTCCGGTCAGTCCTTAGAAACAGTTAAAACGACCACGTGGATTTGTGTTTCCAGTCGTGTCCCGGCAAAATAAAGGCTGAGGTTATTCCCACATATTTACGTGCAGCCAGCCGAGTCACTATGACTCTGAGGTAAATTCACTCCTGAGCATGCGCTGTTCTCTCCGTCACGCAGCTGACCAGCTTTTCCAAACCCGTTGGTGATGGTGGATTTTTTCACGCTGCCTTTAACGATTGTTTTTAACTTGAAAGCTTCATCATATTGTAGCGGCGATCACGTGCACGTTGGGTCTAATGGCACCAAAGGATTCTGGGATGCGGCCGGGCATGCGTGTTTCGTTTTCAGGGACCCGGCTCTCAGCTCTACACCCAAGCTGTCATGGGCAGAGGTGACACGCCGCAGCCGGAGGAGCCACGGGCCGAAAACCGATCCTTCCTGCTCAGCTAAATTGGCGCTCTCCAACCGCTATGCCCCGCTGGCTGAAGATCCGGGACCCACTGTTTCACCAACAAACCAACAGGATCCACCGGGTTTGGGGTTGTGTCAGCGTCGTCCTCCTGCACTCCCATCTCCCACGGCTGGTGCCGGATGTGTTCGGAGGGAGCCTCCTGTCTCCCATCCCTCGGCTACGACCAGGGTTCGGAATCGGGGAGCGAAGTCCACTGCGGCCTCCGGGCCTGCTTCGAATGAGTCTGACCGGTCCACTGCCTCCGGGCACGCCTCGCGGGAGCCACGCCAGAGCACATTCTCTCCAGGAGCTGCAGCACCGGTCCCGTCGCCTGACGCCGCCGCTATCCCTTCCTTCTCCGCCGCAGGAGTGAAGCGCCGCCGGCTGCTACGTGACGCGGTAACCCGGCGCTCGGGCGAGCCCTTCCGGGGTTTGGAGAACATCCTGCCCGATCATCCTCTGCCAGATCTTCCTCCTAAGCTTCACCCGGGATCGCTGTCTGTCGGGCATTCTGCGGCCTCGCAAAACCCGGCTGTCAGTGATGGGAGCCCCGCACCGGTTCCGGGATCAGCGCCCCGTCCAGTTCTCATCCTGGGAGACTCTATGATCCGGCAAGTCGGCATCAAGAGGTGCCACACACACTCCATCTCAGGGGCATCAGTAAAGGACATCCACAATCATCTCACCAGTAAACCCCCCTTGGCCTCAACCCTCATAATCCACGCAGGTAGCAATGACATTAAATTCCAGCAATCTGAGACTTTGAAAGCGGACTTCATCCACCTTATTCATCACATCCAGCAGTTAAATTTACAATGCATTATATCTGGATTACTACCTTCACCCCGTTACAGAGACACAAAATTCTCTCGAATCCGTCAGCTCTATATCTGGTTAAAAAGTTACTGTCACTCCCTAAATATCCATTACGTTGACAATTTCACCACATTTTACAATAGACCAAACCTTTTCAAACCAGACGGCTTACACCCAAACCATAAAGGCTCCCATCTTCTGGGGATGAACATAGAAATCACCCTCCTCTCCTGCACTGCTCCTTCCAGCTGACGGTTCGATCAAAGCACACACATTCCCTCCATATCCTTTATTCCAGTACACATCACGAGCAGAGATCACAAACGTTCACATTTAAAGTCAACCATTCCTTCTGTCAGATGTCTCCGCCCTATTCACATAGCACCAAATACAGAATCAAAATTAACTGCAAAATCACTGGTTTCACCTGCCACACTGAATATGGCTGTTTTTAACATCAGATCTCTTTCTAACAAGTCTTTTATAATTAATGATCTGATTGTTGACCATGATTTAAAATGCTTGCTTTTAACTGAAACCTGGCTTGGTACTGATGCTCCAGCTATTCTCAGTGAGGCCTCTCCACCTAATTTTAATTTTTTATTTTCTGTAAGGGAAGGTAAAAGAGGTGGTGGAACAGCATCAATTGCTCAACAAGGTTTAAAAATGGAAACCATTATTTTAACTGATTATCCTTCATTTGAGCATCATTCCTTCCTGTTCAGCAACCCACCTATTTTAGCAGTGACTGTTTACAGACCACCAAGTCCTCCCTCTGGTTTTTTACAAGATTTTTCTGAACTTTTATCTGTCATTCTTCTGAGGCACAATAGGATTTTAATAACTGGAGATTTTAACATTCATATTGACAACACGAATGATCCTTTTGACTCTGAATTTTTAAATCTTTTAAATAGTATGGATTTTACCCAGCATGTGGCACAGCCGACTCACAATAGAGGACACACCCTGGACTTGGTCATCACCTACGGCCTGTCTGCTGGTGTGTCCTCTGTTGTTGACTTGGCTGTGTCAGACCATTATTGTGTGTTTTTTAAGGTGACTGGTTTTATCCAGCAAGAGGCCTCAGTGGGAACTTTGACAAAGCGATATATAACTCCTGAAGTGGCAGAACATTTTATTGACATTTTAAAACAAACTCCTGCTCAGATTTTACCTTTGTCCCGCGATTCTCTGACTGATGATTTTAATGACAGACTTAAGTTTGCCATTGATACAGCCGCTCCAATGAACAAAAATCTTGACACATAAACCGAAGATGCCTTGGAGAAACGGTGATATTTTAAATCTGAAGAAAATTTGTAGGAGAGCAGAGAGAAAATTTAGAAAAACTAATTTAACAGTCGACTATGACTTTTTAAAGGATCAACTAAAAACCTACAACCACGCTGTTAAACAGGCAAGGACACATTATTTTTCTAATCTCATCTCAAACAATAAACACAACCCCCGGTTTCTTTTTAAGACTATTGATTTTTTATTAAACAAAAATTTTAATAAATCTATCATGCCTCACTCACAAACTGCATGTGAGGACTTTGCTGACCACTTCAGGAGTAAAGTCAATGCTATTAGATCTAACCTTCAACCGGTACATAACAGTAATCCTAGCAGGTCAGTGGCATTGTCTTTACCTGAGGAAACACTGGAGAGTTTTGTCCTGGTTGATGCAGAGGTGTTTGGTCGAGTTTTTTCCCAAGCAAACACTACAACCTGCCTTTTAGACCCTATTCCCACTTCTCTTTTTAAAACATTTTATACATTCTTTGAGTCAGAGATTTTAAACATAGCTAACTGCTCTCTTCAGACGGGGGTCTTCCCCTCTGCCTGTAAGACGGCGGTGGTGAGGCCCCTTCTGAAGAAGAGTAACTTGGACCTAAAGATCATGGACAATTACAGACCTGTATCCAACTTACCATTTTTAGGAAAACTTATTGAAAAACTTGTTTTTATTCAATTACATGATTTTTTAAGTGAACATAATGTTCTTGAAAAGTGTCAATCTGGTTTTAGGACAAATCACAGTACTGAGACGGCCCTTTTAAAAATTTTAAATGATCTCAGACATAATTATGACTCGCAGAAACTTTCTGTTCTGGTGCTGCTGGATCTGAGTGCCGCCTTTGATACAGTGGATCACCAGATTTTAATTGACAGACTTAGGAGTCGGGTCGGCCTCTCAGGAACTGCTCTTAACTGGTTTCGCTCCTATCTCACAAATAGACACTTTTTTGTAAGTATGGATACTCGTTCCTCAGGAGTCCATGAAATAAGTTGTGGGGTTCCCCAGGGTTCAATCTTGGGTCCAATACTTTTTAACTTGTATATGTTGCCTCTTGGGGATGTCATCAGGAGACACGGCGTTGACTTTCACAGCTATGCTGATGATACACAGCTTTACATCGCCGTGTCTCCTGATGACCTTGAACATGTCAACACTCTTTTAAACTGCATTTTAGATATAAAGCTGTGGATGGCAGAAAACTTCTTGCAGCTCAACCAGGACAAAACTGAAGTTTTAATCATTGGTCCTGAAGACAAGAGAGAGATGATTTTACCCAAACTAAGGAATTTTAAATCTTCTCAGTGTGTGAGAAACCTGGGCGTTCTTTTTGACTCTGAGCTGAATTTTACTCCTCACATCAGAAACATTGTGAAAATAGGATTTTACCATCTCAAAAGCATTGCCAGAGTCCGCCCGTTCCTCTCTCTTGCCAGCACAGAGGTGCTAATGCATGCTTTTATTTTTAGTCGTTTAGATTACTGTAATGCCCTGCTCTCTGGTTTACCCAAAAAGTCGATCTCAAATCTACAACTTCTACAGAACTCAGTGGCACGAGTTCTGACGAGGACCAGGGGGCGGGAACACATTACACCGGTTTTAAAATCGCTGCATTGGCTCCCTGTGCGTTTCAGGATTGATTTTAAAGTTCTTTTAATGGTTTATAAATGCTTTTATGGTCTTGGGCCCTCTTATTTAAATGATATTATTTTAAAATACAAACCCTCGCGGACCCTGAGGTCCTCTGGCACTGGCCTCTTAGTTGTCCCTAAGGTGAGGACCAAGACACATGGTGAGGCTTCGTTCTGCCATTATGGTCCTCGCCTGTGGAACGGCCTGCCGGAGAACCTCAAGGCCGCAGAGACTGTAGAGGTTTTTAAGAAGAGGCTCAAGACCCACCTTTTTAGTCTGGCTTTTATATGACTTTGATCATTCCTTATGTCTTTTATTATTCATCTATTTATTAATTGAGGTATTTATTTACATATTTAATTATTTATTTTCTTG
>CM074503.1:3321482-3333400 GCA_037389245.1 Oryzias sinensis | reverse complement strand
GCCGTGGATTTTGTCACCGGTCTCCCTGATTCTCAAGGTCACACAGTCATATTCACGGTTATCGACCGTTTTTCTAAGTTCTGTCACTTCATTCCACTCCATCAGCTCCCCACGGCCTCTGAAACCGCAGACATTCTGGTCCGGCACATCTTCAGACATCACGGCATCCCATAGGACATCGATCTGATCGCGGACCACAGTTCATCTCCCAGGTGTGGAAGGCCTTCTGCTCTGCTCTGGGAGCCACAGTCAGTCTCACGTCAGGTTACCATCCTCAGTCCAACGGCCAGGCTGAATGTGCTAATCAAGAGCTGGAAGCCTCTCTCCGTTGCCTAGCAGCTGATAATCCTTCTGACTAGTCAAAATACCTGGTTTGGGTCGAATATGCAGACAACTCACATCCCTCTTCCGCCACAGGAACTTCCCCGTTTGAGGCATCCCTCGGGTTCTCACCACTGCTGTTCCCGTCCCACGAACTCGACCTGGCTGTGCCCTCGGTGCAAGACCACCTCCAGCGATGTCAACGCGTTTGGCAACAGACCAAGGCAGCACTCACCAGCACAAAGGAGAGCAACTGCCGGACGGCGAACCGTCACAGGGTGGTGGGACCCGACTATCGACCCAGACAGAAGGTATGGCTGTCAGCTAGGAACATCCCTATTCAGGCCACGTCTCCCAAGCTCGCCCCCAGGTACATCGGTCCGTACACCATTGACAAGATCATTAACCCCTCCTGTGTCTGCCTCAAACTCCCGGCCACCCTCAAGATTCATCCTTCCTTCCATATCTCTCAAATCAAGCCTGTGTTGGACAGCACCTTGTGCCCGCCTTCCGCTTCCTCACCTCCCGCCCGTATCATTGACGGCGCTCCAGCTTACACGGTCAGTCGCATCCTTGATGTTTGGCGGCGGGGTCGCGGCTATCAGTTCCTTGTCGACTGGGAAGGGTACGGCCCTGAGGAGCGCTCCTGGGTCTCCCGCTCCCTCATTTTGGACCGCTCCCTCATCACAGACTTCTACTGCGCCCACCCGGATCGCCGCCCTACACCGCCTGGAGGCGGTCGTTGAGGCGGGGGTACTGTTATGTTGCCTGTCAGTCTCCTTCCCCTCCCCCTCCTGCTCTGCACCTGACTCCACCAGCTGGGACCTATTCACCTAATCACCTGCTTCAGCTCTTAAGGAGACTCAACCTCAGTATTCAACGCCAGTTCGTTGCCCCTTATGGTGACTAAACCTGGTCTCAATCTAAGTTTATGTGTTCAAGTCTTGCCTCTATTCTAACTGACTAACTAACTACCATTGTCCTCATTCTGGGTTTCAGCATCTGGGTCTGTCCATCCTACAAGTCATGACAGAATCCACAGACCTATTGTACTTTAAAATTGTTGAAATTACATCAAATGCACACATTCACTTGTATATTTAGTTTTAAACATATTGTCGCGGACTGAGTTTAACTTGGCTGCTGGGCCGCGTTAAAAGTTGTGGAGTTCATGGAACGCATCGATCAAGCAGAGATCTGATTGGCCCTCAGTTCTGTCACTCAGCCTGTTGTTAGGTAATTTTGACCAATGGGGTTCAGCTATGGGCCGAATAAGGGAAATGGGAGGGTTGGAGCGGCAGTGCGGGAATATAAAGTTGGGAGAAGCGCTCTTGTCTCGGGAGAGATTGAGGAGTTTCTGAATTAATTGTTCGGCGTTTGATGCGGTCTGCAGTAACCAGAATAAAGAACCTTAAAGGAGGTTAAGTCTCCGTGCCTCAGTGTGGGAAAGGGACTCTACATTATTGTATGGCTCTTTCGAAATTACATTTAAAAATATGTGGCGTTTATGGCTCTCTCGGCCAAAAAGGTTCCCGACCCCTGCGCTAGAACATAAATGGTTCCTGTCAAAAGTCATAACACCTATGCATCTGTGTATGTGTGTGTTTGTGTGTGTGTGTGCGTGCGTGCCTGTGTCTATGTGTGTGATTAGGACGAAATATGTCTCAGAGCAGTAAATAAAGGAAAACTAATAATAAGACATCCTTGCACCTCAAGTTTGACTGCCGGGTCCAATTGACCCGAACAGTATCTATGTAATATAAACATGCAGGGGGGGGGGGTTGCACATGTGTGAGATGAACCATTTTCATAATACATGTTGATTACGCTAATTAAGGCAAACAGAAGAAGTTTCATGCTGAAAAAATACTTTTAACTATTTTTCCTAGATGTTCAAACTTTAAAACGGGTCAATTTGACCTGTAACATAAAAGGAGGGTTAAATAATATTACTCTGCTGTTGAAAAAGACTTGAAACATTCAGGTTTTTGGTTTAAACCTGATTGTTTACCTGCGTAAACATGCTGGATTATAGCAATGATGCTAATTTGCATCCATAGTCCCTAGGCAGGAAACATAAAACAGGTCAAAACAAAAGACAGAGTCACAGATACAATAACAACACAAAAAGGTGGTACAGAGTTAAAAGTCAGTGGTTACAGGACTGGTTTGCTTTCAGCCACTGCTTGAGCTGTGTTTTGAAGGTTTGTAATGTTTGACACTCCCTTACGTACAGTGGAAGACTGTTCCAGAGTTTACTGGCCTTTACAGAAAGAGTGTTTTGTCCACAGCCAGGCTGTTTACAATAAACAATCCAGCCCCTTGAACTGCACTAAAGGGCCTCCTGCACAGTGCACAGAATTCGGGGAGGGGATCCATAAGGGATAATTTGGACTTCTGGCTCTTTGGAGGGAGCTGAATCTTTGGATAAGTTCATTTCAAAGAGCCGTTGAACAGACAGGCTCATGTAGCTCTTTTAATATTTATTTACTTTTAAAAAGCCAGCCTGGTGTTTATTCATTTAACTCTGGAAATAATTACAGGGAGGATTGATGGCCTGAGATCTGGATCAAAATAATTCAAATTCAGATTTCCCACCAATAAGGAGTTTGAATTATTTTTGAAATATCTAGTTATAGTTTCATTTGGCATCTGTGGACAAGATGTTAAAGTCTGATCTAGATTCATTTTAAATATTCCACAGCTATATCCATCTGAGTTGATAGAGAAATCACCATTTACCCTTTGTATAAAGAGTATGTATACTTTGAATTATGTTATTAATGCAACAGCTTAACCAGGGTCTGCAATCTTTAAAATGGTAAAAAGCATAATCTTGTATCGCGCTTTTCTATCTTCCTTAAAGCCCAAGGAGCTTTCTGAAAGCAGTTTTCCATATAGAGACTCATTCATAATTGAAAACGGACTCAAAGATGACATGTCAACTTTGACCTGCAATATTTTAAAAGCCGTAAAGAGTTTTTAGTCAGATGAATAGTTGAAAGTTTGAATGGTTTCTTTAGTTGAGTGTTTTTAAGTTCTATAGTTTTGTTGAGCTGAAAGTTTTTAGTTGAAAAAGGTGCATTTGAAGATTCCGTAAGCTATTTTCAACAAAGTTTAAAAAATTAATAGTTAGCTTAATAGTTTAAAAAGTTAAAGAGGTATGTAGTAAACCTCAGGGCAGCCATCTCCTAAAGGAGCTGAATCTTTTGATAGTGGAATAAGTTGAATAGATAAAGTGGTTAAAGAGTTAGGGAGGTCCAAAAAGTGTACGGGGAAAAAAAAGAACCCTTTATAGTATTCACAGTATAATTTGCAACTAAATAAAAGTTAATCATTTGGTCATTAATTTACAAATAATAAAAGTTAATCATATAGTCAAAATGATCATATAGTCAAAAGATTATTTAAAACTACTAACAGTTATCAATTGAAAAGGCAGTGGGGGAACGTGCTATACACCCCTGGCCCTTCAGTAGTGGTACGTCTGAATCACTCAACCTCTCATTAACCATTTTACGATGGGAAAACAAGCTTTGCATTGCATATTGAAAATTTCCTGTAGCCACAATAAATGCCTCTAAATAAACTGAATAAACAAAACAGTTAACGAATCTCGTTATGCTGGTCCATACCGTCTGATCTCCTGTCTTCCTGGTTACCCAGACAGTTGGTTTTGTTTGTTTGTTTGTTCCCCCCTAGCAAAAAACATTGAAAATAACCACATTGTCAGGTAGGGGAGGGTTGACAAAGGGCCCAAAATTCAAAGATGAAGAGGGAGGTTGTTCCAAGTAAAAAGGGTTTAATTCTCAAACAAAAAGCGCAGCTGAGAAGAGGGAACAAACAAAACCAACTGTCGGGGTAACCAGGAAGACAGGGAATCAGACGGTATGGACCGGCACAGAGGAAGGCAGAAACAAGACTTATATACAAACAGGACTGACAAGACAAAGGTGAAAACGATCAGGAGAGATTGGGACCAGGAAAATAAAACTAAAAAAAAATAGAATAAAAGACAAGCAGGAAACCTTAAAAATAAAACAGGAAGCAGGACCCTGATCATGACAGAAACAAAACAGAAAAAAACTAGAGCAAAGAAGAACCCTAATCATGACGCATATAGATCTGGAATATTATTTATTATGATATTAATAATTTCACTCATCAAAAAATCGGATTATTTGAAGACAAAATCTATTCTCCTCTCTTTCCTCGAAAACAGTTCGACCACCCTGTCATGTAGATTATCACGCTTCAGTTCCATCAAAAAGTCCTTTTTTATTCCATCAAGTCATGTCCGCCTGACAGATGCAGTGGACATGGAGATGGTCAGCACCAAACACACAAATTTGTACAGCTGCTCGCGATCTCACTCAGATTTTTCTGATGAAGGAAGTCAAGGAGTTCAGTGGGAGATTTTCCTGCAAAATCATCTATACATTACAATCAGCTCTCTTTTTAACTGAGACAGATCAAAAATGTTTCGCGGCTCTGTGTCAAACTGGGCAAGGCTGTGTGTGGAAAATTTCTCTTGTGTTGCTGAAACTTCCAGGGGTCGTCCAATCAGAAGGTCTTTGATGTTACCTAAGCCTGCTAGAAGGACCTGCTGACACCAACTCAAAATCTGATTGGTTGACTAAAATTAATTTCCAACATTGATTTGGCACTAGAGGGCCTGCAGAACGGATAGTGAAGGCCTCTTTATCTCTGACCCTGCCTGGCAACAAAGGACGGCTGAAATGCGATTGATAATGCTCAAACATGAAAATACATGTCTGTCTGGAAGCAGCGTAACCAGCATGAACACAATAAAAGGAAATGGACAGACCATTTGGAATGATTTAATGAGGATGCATGGACAAAATATAATTAACACATGATTAAGACATTTTTTAGGCCTTCAGAGAAGGCCTTGAAGGCCCTGACGGACCGCCACTGATAAAAGGGTGTTAAAACAAGTGTAATAATAATGAATATACTTTCAAAAGTTGCAGTGAGTTTTTCTATGTTTGACAAATGTTATACAGTTATCACAGCTAATCTGTTTGTTAGTAAAACTTTTCCTTTGCTTCATTTTTTTTGTCAAGAAAACTTGTTGCCAAAAATCCCAGCTTCAGTGGAGAACTCCGAAGACTCTCCCGATCGAGCCAACAGCTCCATGTCCTTGCCAGCCTCCAGAAACGGAGGCCCAGAGGTGTCCACCATGGCCTCCACCACAACGCCCAGCTCAAAGGAGCATGGCAACCTGCCAGTCATGGGCCCAATGATTCCCCCAGCGCTGATCAATCCTCCTGCAGGTATTGCTGAGGAAGCAGCAGATTCTCTTGAATGTTTTTTTTGTGATATCTTTTTTCATGAGATGTAGATAGTATCAGTTTTAATATGCTGGGTGATATGGTAAGTTTTTGTTCATAACAATAAAAAAATGATTAACATGAGTGTTTATGAAAAAAGCACCATTTCTGTCTCACATTTTTAACATGGTACAGCAGTACTGTAAAGAATTAATTATTAAGAACGTTTACATTATTTTTATTGAGAAAAGAGTCTTTATAACAAAATGATGAGTTATTATCACCAAAAAGTTTTGATAATTAGCAAACCCTTTTCCCACCAAAAGTGTTTCTGAGATTTCATGGAAGCAACCATTTTGAAATGAGCAGAATAAGACCTTCTACAGTGAAATGGTGATGAACTTCAGGACAGAAGACTTGGACCAAAGTATAATACAAAGGGTTTTGTGGAAAGTTTTGATTATGCAAATAAGATAGGGGTCTCAAAAATGTGTGCATCAAGTATGATACCAATGGTAGGGTTGAAATAGCTCAAGAAATGATTGAAGTGGGTCTTTAAACATAACAAACTGGAGCAGCACTTACATTTCTTACAATGATAAAAGGAAAATTTGCAAAAATGAAGGAAAACAATGTAAATACTGAGCAAACGCGCAAAGAAAACCACATCAGCATTAGGAAAGCCATAATACACTGTGTTACCTCTATACACCTTGCTTTCCTCCACCTGCCCAAGTGTAAATATTTTCCCACTAACTCTGTGTGGAAATGTCTGTGCTTTTTGGCCAGACAGAGAGCTTTATTATCTCCCGCGTCTACAGTGAACAGGAGGCTGGTTTGCCTCGTTGGAGAAAGCGAACTTACTTGGCATAGCCCAAGAGGAGTCCCCGCTGGCCCTGCCTGGGCAGAGAAACAGATGGCTGTTCCCACTTAAAGCCTAACACCAACTAACCACCCGGTTTAACACCGCCTTCAACTACCCCCCTGCAATCCTCACTCTGAATTATTCATCTGCCCCTGCAAAATCCCCACAAAGGACCTTTTGAGGTGCAGGAACTGCAAATGTATTTAGTTTGGAGGCTGCATAATCACAGGCATTTTTTTCTGCCTTGGTTCAGGTAGAGATGTTTTGGGATGGGCTTGTTAGGAATTGTCAGACTACAGAAAGATGTTTCTTTGTAGGTATAAGGTGAGACACCGTAGCCGCGTTTACATGGGCAAAAGTAATCGGAATGAACGCCTGATCGGAAAGAAAATGCGTCATGTAAACACGCGGTTCGGAATACTCTGCCCCGGTCAGACTCATTCGGATCAGAATTTCTTTCCGATCGAGATAGGTGGGTTATACCGATCGTTTATCCGATCGTGGAGCATGTAAACGGTCATTCCGATCGTGTGTCACTGCTGCTCTGGTTTACGTCATGCATAGATGGTGTTTTGCTAC
Source organism: Oryzias sinensis (assembly GCA_037389245.1). Taxonomy (NCBI): domain Eukaryota; kingdom Metazoa; phylum Chordata; class Actinopteri; order Beloniformes; family Adrianichthyidae; genus Oryzias; species Oryzias sinensis. The sequence continues at coordinate 3,326,341 of CM074503.1, read as the reverse complement.
GAGAAAGCTTTGAAGCGCATACGGGACCAGCTGCTCTGCAAAGGTGTGAGCCATGGGAACGCTTGTTCTAATCGGAAAAAGGTTTTCTGTGCCCATGTGCACGGGTGAATTTTAACCCGACCATTGATCCGATCAAGATATTCTGCCCATGTAACCCTGGCTCGTGACTCCCCACTGACCTGTGCAGCATGCACTGATTATCTGAAAATAATTTTAACATCATGGATGCAAACCAGCATACAAGAATGAAACAAAAAGAAAAAAAGATTGAAGACTTGAAATGTGGACATTTCTGTACCATTTTTAGGACCTAAGAGAGTTATTCTCTTAATTGTGAGTTAGTCTCGACTTAAAAATCCGATGAGCCCGTAGATCCATTAAGCAGCAGAAGAGGTGAAGAGCCCAGCCAGGAGCGATGAAAAGGTGGTCGTAGGTGTAAAGCTAATGGGCTTGCTCCCCCCACCACCCTTCCGCCTACACAGGGTTATAATGTGATAATTGGGAGATACTGGAGGAAATCTCAGAGGATCTCTCTCATTTCAGCAGCCACTGCACTAAAAGCCTGAAGCCTAGTTACAGTTTACCTCAAAGGAGGCTTTTACTGTTGTCCAGGGGCTGTTAATATCACGGTTCCCAACTGACCACACATACCAACAATGGGTCCACAGTTTTCTCTGCCGTTTTTAGGCTCTAAATATTGTCAAAAACGCATTAACGGATTTTTTAGGGTGTACACACACTGGGAACATTTGGTTCGCTTTAAGTGAACCAGCGTTCCCTGGTCCGGGACCAGGAACCGCTCTTACACCCATCTTTTAAGGTAGCCTTGGTCTGTTTCCAATTGGACTGAGCTTTGGTTTGCTCTGAGATTAGCCATTGTGAATATGTTCCACACTGTGAGCTGAGCAACAGGACCAAAACGACCACCGTAGCTGGTCATCATGTAATATAAACAGATTATGGAAGAAGCAACCGATGAACCATGGACAAAAAGCAACTACCTTGTCGTGTTATCAAACAGAAAAAAGGGTCCAACTGCTTATTTGTTTGAACGTTTAGTTAACATAGCGGAAAATGCTTCTTACATGCTTTGCTGTCTTGTTATGCGGTACTAGCATGGTGCTGTTGTGATATCCTAAAAACTACCTTTTAATTCCTCATGGAATTCTCTCAAAACAATGCCATAACACCACAATGATGAAACACAGTTACACATTGAAATGTGGTCGGATGCTCATTAAAACAACTTTAAACAACTTTTATGTGATACACAATGGTTCTCACTCTTCTCAGAAAATCTACATGTCAACTACTTATCAGCGTTCCTTCTTAGCAGTATTCTCGCCTTGAAGCATGCCTCCACTGGACCAAAAAAGCAAGAGAAGTGTTGTTGCATTAAAAGTTGGTCAGCAAAATATAAAGTTTGAATAAGTAACCTGTCCCGACCAGGATTCCAAAGTGCAGGACTTCCATCATTTCTGCCTGGCCAATGACTGAAAAGATCAAGTGGTTTTGACCACAATCTTTGGTTGATAACAGGAAAAGCCGTTTGACAGCAGTCTGAGAACAGACTAAACGTAAGGTTCAGGACTCAATTCGAACCAAAGTTAATCTACTCGGTCCGGACCAAAGGATTTTTCCAGGCTGAATAGACCTCTAGAAATAAAAATACAAAGTCCTGTATTGAAAAAGAGTTTTGGAACCATTCTTTGAGAATCCTTGACATCAATATGCTGGACAGCTTCAGACTGAGACTGGATTATCTTTTGTAACTCACATTTATAACTCTCATTCTTTTTCCTCTCTAGATGAAGATGCATTGAATGTGCAGATTATGTGCGCCTGGTGCCAGAAGGTCGGCAACAAACGCTATTCACTAAGCATGGGGAGTGAGCTGAAGAGCTTCTGCAGTGAGAAATGCTTTGCCGCCTGCCGCAGAGCCTATTTTAAGAGAAATAAGGTAAAAACCCTTGTATTTATAAGCCAGACCCTTTTCCTGTTTCTGAGATGAGCTAAAATGTTCAAAACAGGGAGTGAAAGCAAAGAACACTGTACCATAATGGACTGCTTCTTTCAAGAGAAAGAACAAGATGACTGCACGATGTGGTTTTGCAGTTTGTTGAATTATTTTGTGAAATAAGGCAATTTGGATCCTCAAAACCTTAATGTTTGTCTGAAACAGTGTTTACGGAAAGAAGCCATTTTTTTCTAGTGATAAATTCATGCTCCTTTAGTTTCATCAGGTTAAATGCAGTGCATTTTTTATATACATAAACTGGTATTCTGAATTCAACTACCTTAAAGAGGGATTTTTATATTTGTCAGCTCATTGGATCCTTATTACTGTGCGGTTTGAGAGTTATGTTAAGCTGCCAGTTAATCCATTCTAGTGCATAGTACCATTGAGACAAGCAATGCACAAACACGTCAATTTGGTGTTTCCAAAGTTCTTTGCTCGCTTTTATTCTGGTTAAACAGAAAAGGGGACCTTGCAAATGATGGGTCTAATATGAGAGCAGACGTAAATGTACGTTTAAAAAAATTGCTTGCCTAAACTAAAATGCCTCAGAAAAGATTAACATATTTTTATTTAATAAAATGAAGCAAAAAGAATAATGACTAAAGCTGAAACATTTAATATGAGCTTATCAATATATGTCGGGAAACATTATCCAAAAACTTTTCTTCCTTTATTTTTACTCTTTAAAACACATAATTTTTTTTAAATATAACAATTGGAAATTAGTTTTTTTTTCTCTTATATTACATTTGTTTATTAGAAATTTACTTTGCAGCCCTGTCTGTCACATCTGGTAAAGAAGACCTTTGGGTTCAATTGCATCAAATAAAAAACATAAGGTCTGTTCACATTGTTGCTGATTCAATAATGTAAAAATTCTACATCCTATTATATGAGTGTGTAAAACTCACCACAAAGATTTTCTTCCTTCCTTTTCTTTGCTACAAGTGCAAAAGAAAAGGAAGAAAATAAATCTGTGATTTATTTAGTTATTCGTTTGTGGGAAGGAAAAACCTTTTGAGCTTCTTTCTTGCATTTTTCTTGTTTTGTATAGCAGCCGAGAAGATGTCAAGGTTAATTAGTGATGGGTTTGGTATCCAGAAATATTTACAAGAGCTAACTTGCTGCAGAACCTGAACCGTAAAAAATATTATATTCACTATATTTTTATTGTTTCAAGAAAGTAGAGCTATGCTCTAAAACATGAATAACATTAAATCAGAAAACATACAAATAGTGAATTTCATTAAATGTTAAACATTGCTTGTTGCAGTTTTGTGTCTGTTTTACAGAAAAGTATATCACATCATCTACAGCTTACACAGATGCAGACGTTGCTGGTATTAGCCAGTGAGACATGCTGGATGTTTCTAGCATGCACATATACAAACATCCCAAGCACTACACTGGCACAATGGCTCAGATTCTATATTTTTTCTGGTTCTGGCATATTCATGCTGCCCGTTCGTGTAAATGATACCTACATGTTTCTTTTCTGGTTCACAGACGAGTTTAGACACAACAACACCGCCTGTAGGCTGGCTTTTTTTTTTTTTTTGTCTTTTCTTCCCCAGCTGTAGAACAGTATCTCCTGAGTGCTTGTGCTTCAGAGAGAGGAGATGGGGGGATGAAAGTGGTGGGTATAATGTTGCATTAAATATCCTCAGATGCCTCATCCATGAAATCCAATCCTCTCCTTGGGTGACTGTGACTGGGACTCTCACAGCGCTGCATACCTCCACATGAGTAGGGCTTGTTTGTGTGCAGTCAATGATTATTGAAAGTTTCACTCAGGCCAGTAACTAATGTTTCTGTGTTCCTTAAGACTCTGGATTTGTTTGCATGGACAGAACTGCTTCTGTAACACTCTATTCTTCTGTCAATCACCTGAGTTTCCTGCTTAATTTGACCATCCTTTTATTATTGCCTATTTATATATTTTTCATTGCTTGATTTTATTTGCTTCACTGTGACTGTTTTGCATAGTGAGTGCTGGAAATGTGCATGTGAGTGGGAAGATAACCAAGAGGCGAAAGTTCAGCTCGGGGTTTTCTACGGTGGCCCTGAAGTGCAAATCACATCAAGGAATCACTTAATGCAAGAAACCCATTAAAGACAGCTTTTTTATTACTCTTTTTACTTTTTTAATTGTGATCTTACACATGTTTTTGCATTGAGTGATTAATTGATGTGATTTGCGCTTCAGGACCACTGTAGTTTGAGGGCTGATTGCAAGTCAAATGTGAGCCAGAGTGTAGCTTTAATTACTTAATTTATTTTTACATTGAAGTGAGGTTATTGAGTCTTTATATATATATATATAAATATATATATATATATATATATAAAGAGTGAAGCTTTTTAGCTTTTTAGCTCTTACCATTGACCTCCCACCAAGACAGCAACAAACATGCCAAGGAGTTAGGTAATTAGCAGTGATGATGAACTGCCTTGAGTGAGTTGAAACAGGAAAACTTGTTGAATCTGTTTCATGAAGATTTAATTTGAGGTTATTTTTAAATCTGAATGCATCAAGGAATCTCACAGGAAAATGTGCAACATCAATTTTGGAGGCTTCAAATGACCAATTCCACAGAGCAGGCCCAGATTTAGCCGGCCCCACTATTGGGATGCAGGTAGAATATTTGTTTTTTTTGTTTGTTTGTTCGTTTTCTTTTTCTTTTTTTGTCATTTTTATTTACACTGAACACAAATATAAACAAAACACTTTTGTTATTGCTCCCATTTTTTATGGTATGAACTCAAAGATGTGAAACATTTTCCACATACACAAAATAACCAGTTCTCTGAAATATTGTTCACAAATCTGTCTAAATCT
>CM074503.1:3164800-3292020 GCA_037389245.1 Oryzias sinensis | reverse complement strand
CCCCGAGCCCCAGCCGCCTGCCGCGGACCCCGAGCCCCAGCCGCCTGCAGCGGGCCCCGGGCCCGAGCCGCTGCCGCCTGCCGCGGACTCCGAGCCGCTGCCGCCTGCAGCGGACCCCGGGCCCGGGCCGCTGCCGCCTGCAGCGGACCCTGAACCCGAGCCGCTGCCGCCTGCAGCGGACCCTGAAACCGAGCCGCCTGCAGCGGACCCTGAAACCGAGCCGCTGCCGCCCGCCGCGGACCCCGAGCCCGAGCCACCAGTTCCAGACTCTGAGCCCGAGCCGCCAGCCGTTTATCTGGTTAGACTGTCGATGCTGGATGGCGCTGCCTCCCGGCCGCCCTCCGGACCCGCTTCGCCAGACTGCTGTTGGCCCTTGGATTGGCCTTTCGGGCCCCCTCCTCCTGGACTCTTGGAGGAACCTCGTGCGGTTCCTTGAGGGGGGGGTTATGTTACGGTTTCAGTTCCTTTGTGTTTTGTTCTTGGATTTCCTGTTTTATTTTGTAGTATTTCCTGTTTTGTTGTTGTTTCGAGTTTTACCTTGCCCCATCAGTCCTAAGTGTTTCCACCTGTGTCTTGTTGCCTTGTATGTATTTAAGTCCTGTCTTTCCCTTCCTCCTGTGCTGGTCCATATTGTATTCTTCCCCGGTTTTTCGAGCTGAGTGCTTTTGTAGTGTTTCGAGATTCTAGCCTGCCGTATGCAGTGGTTTTGTTTTTGTCTTTAGTTTATGTTATTAAACCCTATTCCCTGCATCCTCCTGCCTCCTCTCCTCTCTGCGCCTGGGTACTTCCCACTCCCCCCGTAACACATGCAGCAGATTAGGGTGGTTAAGGATAGGGAATGGGATGGTAATGTATTGACAGGTGTCAGTAGTGTAATAGAAAGATGGAAAAAAAACTTTGAAGAGTTGAATGAAGAAAATAAGAGTGAACCAAGAATAAAAGAAGCTTCTGTTGTGGAGCAGTTAGTAACAAAGATCAATAGGGTGAAGGGGGCACTGACAAGGATGAGAAGTGTGAAGGCACTTGGTCCTGTTGATGTACCTGTGGAGGTATGGAAGTGTCAAGGAGAGATGTCAGTGCAGGTTTTGACTGGGTTGTTCCAACAGTATTTTTAGGTGACAAGAGGATGCCTAGGGAAATGGTGCCTATTTTTAAGAATGAGGGACATGTGCATAGTTGTGGCAACTACAAAGGGTATAAAGCTGATACGTCATACAATGAAGGTATGGGAAAGAATACCTGAAGCTAGACTAAGAGCAGAAGTGAACATTTGTGAGTAGCAGTATGGTTTCATGCCAAGAAAGAGCTCTACAGATGCAATATTTGCTTTGAGGAATTTGATAAAAAACAAGTGAAGTGAAGGTCAGGGAGAGCTACATTATGTGTCTTTGTAGATCTGAAGAAAGCTTATGACAGGGTGCCCAGAGAGGAACTGTGGTATTGTATGAGGAAGTCTGGAGTGACAGAGAAGTAAGTAAGAGAGGTGTAGAAGATGTATGAGTGAGGGCTGTAAGACAGTGATAAAGTCTGCTGCAGGGGAGACAGAGGAGTGGTGGAAATGGGATTACATCAAGAATCAGTTCTAAACATCTTCCTGTTTGCAATGGTGATGGACAGGCTGACAGATGAAGTTATAACGGAATTACCATGGACTATGATGTTTGCAGACAACCTTGTGATTTGTAGCAAGATCGGGAAACAGGTTTGAGGATAAGCTAGAGTTGTGAAGGTTTGCTTTGGAAAGGAGAGGAACGAAAGTGAGTCGCAGCAAGACTGTATGTATGTATGTTTTTATTTTTATTTTGTTGAAATTGGGAGTGGTGTCTCAGACTGCATGGCCTTGACTTGTGGTGTGCCCCAGGGATCGATCCTGGGATCCCTTCTGTTCAACCTCTACATGCTGCCACTAGGGCAGTTAATACGCAGTAATAACATATCTTATCACAACTATGCAGATGATACTCAGATCTATGTGTCACTGACAACAGGTGAATATGGGCCGGTGGATTCACTCAGCCACTGCCTCCAACAGATCAGTGCGTGGATGCAGAACAACTTTCTCCAGCTAAACTCAAACAAGACCGAAGTTATTATTTTTGGCCCACAGAAACAAAGAGAAAGTTTCAGCAGCTACCTTCATTCTCTGTCTCTTAAACCCTCAAATCAAGTCAGAAACCTAGGGGTAATCATGGACTCTGACCTGAACTTTAACAGCCATATCAAGTCAGTAACATCAGCGGCATTTTACCATCTGAAAAACTTTGCCAAAATCAAAAACATAGTGTCAAAGCCAGACCTGGAGATACTTATTCATGTATTTGTCTCCAGTAGGTTAGACTACTGTAACGGCCTGCTCACCGGCCTCTCCAAACGAGCTGTAAAACAGCTTCAGTACATCCAGAATGCTGCTGCTCGAGTCCTGACCAGAACCAGGAAGTATGATTATTAGTCCTGTGCTCAGGTCTCTACACTGGCTCCCTGTACCTCAAAGAATAGACTTCAAAGCAGCTCTGCTTGTGTACAAGTCTCTGCATGGCCGAGCACCAAAGTCCATCTCTGACATGTTAGTGCCATATGAACCATCTCGTACTCTGAGGACCTCAGGGGCTGGCCTCCTGTTGATTCCCAGAGTCAGAACTAAAAAAGGGGAATCAGCGTTTCAATATTCTGCAGATAAAATCTGGAACAGCCTCCCTGAAGGCGTAAGACAGGCCTCTTCTGTGTTCATGTTCAAATCTAGACTTAAAACATTTCTGTTTAGCCGTGCACATGACTGAAAGGTCCTATCTGCACTTTTCTTTCCTTTCCTTCCTTTATTTTTAAATCAATTTTCAACATTTTTTCTTTTCTTTTAAAGTAAATTTTACGTTGATTATTTCTATGATGTATTGTGTTTTTAATGCATTTTTCTGTTTTGTGAAGCACCTTGAATTACTTTGTGTACGAATTGTGCCTTGCCTATGTGATTTTCAGAGTTTCAGCTCAAATGGAAGGAAAGGTGTACAAAACTGTGGTGAGACCAGCCATGTTGTTTGGCCTTGAGACAGTGGCAATGACAAAAAGACAGGAAGCAGAGCTGCAGGTTGCAGAGATAAAGATACTGAGGTTCTCTTTAGGTGTGACCAGGATGGATCAAGAATGAATACATCAGAGGGAGAGCACATGTTAGATGTTTAGGAGATGAAGTCAGAGAGGCCAGACTGAAATGGTTTGGACATGTCCAGAGGGGAGATAGTGAATACATTGGTAGATGCTGAGTCCANTGGATTGTCTTGGCAATGGAGAAGTGCTCACTATCACAGATTTAGACAGATTTGTGAACAATATTTCAGAGAACTGGTTATTTTGTGTATGTGGAAAATGTTTCACATCTTTGAGTTCATACCATAAAAATGGGAGCAATAACAAAAGTGTTGGGTTTATATTTTTGGTCAGTGTAATTAGCAATTTTGCCCTATGGCGCTATGCTCCATTGTGCTGGAAAATGCATTGTTCGTCACAAAACTGTTGTTGGATTGTTGGAAGAAGTTGCTGTTGGATGGTGTTTTGGTACCATTCTTTATTCAAGGTTGGGTTTTTGGGCACAATTGTGAGTGAGCCCACTTCCTTGGATGAGAAGCAGCCCAACACATGAATGGTCTCAGGACTGATGGTAGCGCTCACCTTTTCTTCTCCAGAAAAGCCTCTTCCAGATGCTCCAAACAATCGGAAAGAGGCTTCATCTGAGACTATGACTTTGCCCCAGTCCTCAGCAGTCCATAAGCGTACTTTTTGCAGAAGATCAATCTGTCCCTGATGTTTTTTTTTAGAGAAGTGGCTTCTTTGGTGCCCTTCTTGACACCAGGCCATCTTCCAAAAATCTTTGCCACACTGTGCATGCAGATGCGCTCACATCTGCCTGATGCCATTCCTGAGCAAGCTCTAAACTGGGGCCACTCCTGCCACTGGTGGCAGCTGAATCCTCTTTAAGAGATGATCCTGGTGCTTGCTGGACTTTTTTGGACGCCCTGAAGCCTTATTAACAAGAGTTGAACCTCTTTCCTTGAAGTTTTTAATGATCCTTCAAATTGTTGATTTTTGTGAAATCTTAGTTGCCACAATATTCTTGCCTGTGAAGCCATTTCCATTCAACGCAATGATGGCTGCACGCGTTTCTTTGCAGGTCACCATGGTGAACAATGGAAAAACAATGATTTCAAGCATTACCCTCCTTTTAACATGTCAAGTCTGCCATTCTCACCCAATCAGCCTGACATAATGATCTCAATCCTTGTGCCCCTCAACATTCTCACCTGAGTTAACAACACAATTACTGAAATGCTCTCAGCTGGTCCTTTAATGACAGCAATGAAATGCAGTGGAAAGATTTTTTCGGGATTAAGTTAATTTTCATGGCAAAGACGGACTTCACAATTCATCTGATCAATCTTCATAGCATTATGGAGTATTTCCAAATTACTATTAGAAAAACTTAAGCAGCAACTTTCCAATTTCAAATATTTATGTAATTCTCAAAACCCTTGACCACGACTGTACACAGAAGTATAAATACTAAGATTATAAAAGACTTGGAAGATTTACCTTGATGTGAACATGTGGTATTTAAAGTAAGAAGGAAATCTTTGAAACTTACCAAAATGTAAAACAAAAATGTATAGAAATTTAAGGGAAACTATTGCCAACAGAAAGATGCTTTGTAATGTATGCTATCCTCACCCTTTATTATTAAAGAGCATTTTAATAGCAGTACCTAACTGCTGCTCACACACTTAAAGCAAGGCTTGAAGTTGTGCTCAATTGGCCCATAGGCTGCCTCTGCACATTAGCCTGGACTTCACAAAAAACTGTTGAATATTGTCTATTCAATTTGAATACTTTGTATTAATTTAGATACGTTTTGTTATACTAAACCTAACAAGAACGAGTCAGATTTTTTTTCCAAAATAGGTTTGATGTCCTGTTCAATCTAAGACTATCAAACCAACCTCCAAATTTGATGTACCTATGAAGTACATTGTGGCAGTGTGTGGTATGCCAAACTTTGGGTCAAAATTGAATCTGATTATGATGATAATAATATTATATGTCTGACATATACTTTAAAAGAAAAAAAAATGACGAGATAAAAAAAGACAAGAAATATCCATTGATAGGGAGAAGTAAAATCCATGCATGCCCTAGTCCAAATTTATTACTAACCCTATGCACTCACTCTGTATTACTCTCTAATGAGGAAACATTTAGTTTCACATAAACATATACACATGTAACTACACATTTAACAAATATAGACATGAAACATACACACATGGAAACATCTGACACACAAAAAAACACAACATTTCAGATTCAGTATTGGACCAGATAAATATGCCTGTCAAAATTTCAACCATTCATCAAAAAGGTTGGAAAATAAGGATGTTAAATGCAGTTTAACTTTTTTACTTGTTTGTCTTAAAATGATTTCCCCTGTAATTTGACCCTGTGAAGAGAAACAGTTCAGACATAAGAAAACAACTTTACAATCCTACTCTAACTTGTAGATTGTTCTGTGGAGACTGAAACATTCAGTGATAGCTTGCTTGTGCATTTATTCACAAATAACAAGGCTCACTTCACTCTCAGTTAGTCGATGTTATGTAGTCTGTGTTGAAGCAGGTGCAAGCAGAGAGCCCAGCTGAGAAAACACTGTTGATTCAGAATAAGTTGTGTGCAATACAATCTGCTGCCTCTAAGTCACACGTTTAGGTTTAGTATGCCTCTTGCCAAGGTTTGGTTTCACTGTCAAAGTCATGTTCCTGTGAACAAGAGAGATAAAAATGCATTTTTATCTCTCTTGAAAAAATAAACTTTTTTTCATGATGTTTTTTGAACAATTGTATGTGAAGTATTTCTATTTATTTGTTTTTCTTTATCTGTCATATAAATGTGGTCTGATCTCAAATTCTTTTCCCAGAGTGTAAAATTATGCTATTATGTTTAGCACCACTCAAATACCTGCCTTTTGATTTTACATTGGAATGTTTCACATCAACAGTAGCATGTCAGCTGGTCGTGACTACTTAAAGTTCCACTCCAACTATGTTTTCAACTATTGTAAAAAATGTTCCCAGTGGTCTTTTGATTATAATTATGCCGTTTTTAGCCAAAATGTAAAAATCTATGTCGTTTTAAAGACATATTTTCTACAGAGTGGCAGGAGTTCATTAGAAATATGCCTTTGAGTTGTGAGTGGGACTGTTGGAGCGGAAGTAACCCTCCGCTGTTATCCTATTGTCCCTTTGTTTACACTTTCACCTGCTAACTAACAGCCCCCCACCCCAAGCCAACATCAGCGGTGCAACAAAAACGGCAAGCAATACTAAAGCTACCCAGCCGTACTTTTTGAGCCAGATACCAGCTCAGACATGGAAAATGAAGACTTTAATGGTAGTGCTGTCATGCAATTAATTGTTTTGTGCGATTACATAATCGTGACCTGTTAAATAATGACATTGCGGAGCAGAAAAGGATCGAATTGCAACCAAGAAATGACTTTATTAAGCTTTCCTAAAATAGCAGACTTTCAATCTTTACTTTTACACCAACAAGGGATATTTTTTTCTAATCTTGAACAATTAAGAAAAGCAAAATGAAGCACAAGAACAAAACATCAGGTCCAGGGTGCTCAAATTTAACACATAAAAACAGTAGAAACACTTTTCTGAGCAATTCAAAAAATATTGACCAGAAAGCAATGTAAGCAAAGTATGAGGCTGAATTCAAATAAAACATTCATGCAAGTAAGAAGTTGGACCTTTGTTTTCTGTTGTCAGAACACAACAATGGTTAGATAAAAAATGGGATTAACGCGATTTTAAAAAATAACACGCTAATTTGTCTATAATTGATTAATCGTGATTAACGTGATAATTTGACACCCCTAGTTAATGGAGTGACTGCATCAGAATGGAGCAGAGCGGTGAGACTTTGGCCAACCCTTTTCATTTGCTGCATCACAAAAGAGAGCTTTTTTAAATGGCTGTTTTTCATCTGCTCCTGATTCATTGCAACTTGATAAAGAAATACTAAGAAAAGCAGTTTTGATTTTAAATTATTATATATATATATCCTCCATCATGAGTTAAATGCTACAAGAACAAGTTAAAAACACCAAAATCACGATTTTTATTTGAGTGAGACTTTAAGAAAGTCTCGCGCTTGAAGGGCCGATAAAATTTACAGGATTTGATCAAATGAAAGTTATTTAACCAATCAGTTGGGCATCAGATTAAAGATGTTTATATTGTTCCATCATGCAGTACCACCCCATTGAGATTCTAAACCCTTAGCTCTCAGAGACTCATATTTAAAAAATTGTACATTTCTTCCCTGTTTATTGTGTTATGCACCATTTTGTTAAATTCTTTCATGAAACACATGCTGGTAATGTCTTTTTTATTATACTTCAATCTACTGTTTTCACAAAGTTTTTTTTTATTACACAAACATATTTCTGCTAAGGTTTTTATTTTACAAAATAATATCAACAAGTAGCCAACAGATTTTAAAAAAAGTCACCATCACAACTATTCAAATTTACTTAAAGATTTTAAAGTTTGTAATCTGAACTATACTCTACTTTGTTTGAAAGAAGTACACTGTTCATGCCTGAGGAGGAATCAAAAGACGTGGAGGTCTACCATTGCCTACAGTTGCCACTATTATTGTGAAAAGCATCAAGCCTTCGATCAGGAAGACAATAAACTACAACAGCCTGGATTATGGAAGGACAAGTAACTCTACTTTGATTGGTACTAAGTGGTCCAGAGACGCTTACATGTGATAGGACTTTTTCAAAAACAACAAAGAAGTTGCCTTAACTTTTGCTTGAATAATCTCCACAAAAAGTTATTGTAAAGACAACTCCCCTGTGTTTTTGAAAAAGAAATAAACCACAGACAATAACTTTGTTATCTTGCTTGTGTCAATGTATAGATGATCAGCTTTTTCTGTAAATTGTATGGACTGACATGTTTATGGCTGAGAGGAACGACCTCCTCCGAACCCTTGTCCAATCTGTTGAAACCTTTTAAATCGTGGTGGACCGTTATTCTCTTTGTCTACATTTTTCTAGCATCATTTAATGTCTACATTTTTTGCATTTGCAAATATGAAGAAAAGTGAAGGTTGATTCCACTTTGAAATGCTTATTTTTTTCCCTTTTTTACTAAGAACACAGAAAATGTTGGAATGAAGAGGACTTTTTTAAAAACAAAGTTGTAACATGTATATAACATGTGGCCAAATTTGCTTTAGAAAATGTTTAGATTTTGTGTTGTAACAGTATTTGTTTTATTCAGTGAGTTGTCCATGAAGACAAATAAAGAAGAGGAACAAACCACTCTGTTTCTCTGTGTATGTCCAAAGAAACGGTGCACTCAAGACAAGTTTTGTATCTGACAGTGTGTAAATAATTGTTTTAATTTATTGCATTATTTGCTAAAAAAAAACCTCCGACCAGGACATTATTTATTTATTGTTTTTACCAATTATCAGACTTCCATAATCTATACTTTGAGAGGTTTTATGTCGTGATCCCTAAACCTTTCCTGTCGCAATTCCAGTAAATCAAAAGGATACAAAGCCCAAAAGTGTTTCCTGAGATATATATTTTCATGTTAAAAATAAGCTGACATTTTGTCTTTAAATCATCTCCAGATGTATTTCAATAATTCATGCAGAAGAAGGAAAGTGTCTAAGCACAGTGTTGAGTAACTTATCATTTACAGCTTGGCTCTCGTCAGGCCAGTGGTTCCCAAACTTTTTCTGCAGGGCCCCCCTTTCTGAAGATAAGAATATTTTCGAGCCCCCCCACACTGACACAAACATACAAATCCTTTGTTTCTAAACTCCACTGCGCCCCCCCTGCAATACCTCTGCGCCCCCCCCAGTTTGGGAACCACTGCGTCACGCCAACTGTGCTTAAATATTAATGAACATGGTAAAATCAACATTCAAAATGAGCAAAAAAATGATTGTTTGTTGGTTTTAGGCACTGCTCAGCTATGCCCATTCATTAAGTAAAACCAGTGGTTCTCAAACATTTACTCTTGTTCCCCCCTTCGGAGGAAGAAAAATGTTCATTCCCCCCAAGAAAAAACTGTGACAAAATAATGTTAAACTTTAATACCATATTGGTGAGAGACTAGAAAAAAATAAAGACAATAACATTTTGCAAAAAAACAAAAGTTGTGTTAATGGCTGCAATGTGCCTGCTTTGTGCTACACAACTTTCAAAACAAGGTTGCAGGTTTGTTACTGCAACTCTCAAGTCATAATATTGAGCCTAGCTAAGTTATTTGTCAGAAGTAAAGCCTATTTCACAAAAATAGGATGTAGAATGGAAGCAGAATGCCCACAGCCTTCTGCCCTATGAGTGGATGCTCCCTCTCCACACCCAGCCAGAATTCAGGGAGTGTCTGTGCTGTAGACCTCATCCTCAGGTGGAGTCTGACGTGATTTCAATGAACTGATCCTCCTCAGCACGTGCTGCTGCACCTCTAGTACGTCCATTGTACATGCAATTCTCCATTCTTCAACAAATCTGGTCACAGTTGCAAAGAAAAGCTGGTGTAGGTATCCAATCTGTACCAAGCGCATGTGCGAAATGCATCAACGTCCAGGCGGCATTAGCGTTCTTTTAAGACGTTAAAACCGCCAGTAACCACAACAATTACAGCTTCAAATGTTACAGTTACAATTAGGTAATATAAGTGACGTAAGACCCATGGCAATGTGGTCCCGAAGCCCAATTTGTTTATGTTCTGCCACGATAACTGCAATGAACTTCATAGAGACGTCTATACTTTTCAAAGAATGCTAGTCTCCTGGGCTTATTTATAACATGAATGACATCCTGCTCATTGACTTGCTGTGTCTGCAAACGAGTTGACGCAGAGATGGGTGGTGTGTTCGTCCACTCAGCAGAAGCAGGGAATACAGAGGTAGAAAAAAAGGAGTGAATTGCACTCTGTAGTCTAGTGCAAAATATGAGATATATTTATGAGATAAGAGCCTTTTCGTTTCGTGATCGACACATCACAGTTTTTCTCAGTCTGCCATTCTTGTTCCTGTAGCCATAATTAAAAAAGGCCTGCTTTTTAAAAAAAAAAAAAAAAAAACCCTGTAACCATTGTGCTATCTTAGGCACTTTACCATTGGGAATTGGGTCATATAGACCCACTAGACCAGGGGTCTCAAACTTGCGCCCCGCTGGCTATTTGTGGCCCCCAAGATGATATTTTGCGGCCCCAGCCTTAGTATGAAAGTTTAATGTTAATGCGTCCCCCCAGTCTGTGTGAATGACACTTTTTCAGTGTTGGAGCTGACAAACTAACCAATCACAGTAGGATAAATGACTCTTGGGGGCGTGACATTAACCGGGCTCGAAAGCAGGAGAACATTTAAGACAGGAAACCTGACAGCCCCCTCCCCGGACCACATTAAGGAGTTCCTTACTTTCCTTTTTATAACCTATTTATTCGCTCATAATTTTCTAAATACATGCAGTCCGTGCTGCACGTTTCTCTGGGTCGCACAGACCCGGAGGAGGGTTAAGGTTATGGTTATGGTTAGGCGCGGCGTTGTATCAACCCCGACCAAAACGGTTCTCATGCACGGCTGTCTTACTGCAGCCCACCGCTCCCGCAGGAGATGGGCCAGCTGAGGAGAATAAATGTCCCACATCTACATGTGTGACAGCTAACAGGACTTTAACATTGAACACGTGCGGCTTGGATCTTAGCTAGACCAGGCCGGGGGGGGGGTGAGATGAAGGCGAAGCTGCAGCGAGCGAGACTGACGGAGAACAGGAAGTTGGAGTTGTCTTTAACATTTAATTTCGTTTTAATCTGGCTCTCCCCCTTAGTATGATCTGTGTTATTATATCTTTTATATTTATTTTAATGTTTTGTGATGTATGTAGCTTTTATTTAATCAATAGGTATTTGAAATTATTTTAATTGATCACTCAACTACAAAAACCGTCAGGACACATTTCCCATAATACAATGTTTTGAAGTCATTTGGTGGCTTTCAGTCAGCAGAGTACTAAATTTCCAGCTGCGTTGGCGTAGGTCGGGGCCTTGCCCCCCCCCCCCCTCTGGTGATTTTTTTTTATAATTGACAGGTGATGTTGGAGCAAAAACAAAATTTGAAAAAATGAATGTTGTTTCTCCTTAAATGATTTGTGTTTTAAAAAGTAAACTTAAAAAACACAGACAACAACAAAATTGGGAGCACATCCTCTATGATTTCTATCAGTCCAAGTCCAGTCCAGATTTCCTGACAATCATCTTCATCCACACTGAGGGTCTCTGCAGTTTGGGAGGAAGTGCTGCCAAGTGTCCATCAGTGAGAAGAAGACAAGAGATTCCGTGTTCAGAAGAACCATTGATGGAGGTTACAGAACTGTAGAATTGGAGTCTTCTTTAGTGTTTAATAGTTATAATTCAACAGTGTTAACTGAACTGTGTGAATAAGGGCGTTTAAATTAGAAAATAGCAGATATAGAAGACTAATTAAACAGAAATGTATTACTGATGTATTCACTTATGGATTTTTTTATTTACCTATTTTATTTGAATGAGAGTTTTATAATTACATTTTTTATAGAAAACAGTTAATAATATAGTATAGTTAATAGTATAATATATGTTCCATACAAATTTATTAGCTCTCAGACACTCACAAGTTGGGTATGTGTGCGCGCTAAAGTTGCGGCCCTCCCTCAATTAGACCCTGCCATCTGTGGCCCCCAGGTAAATTGAGTTTGAGACCCCTGCACTAGACAGTGCTCTGAACCTTTTTTCTTCAATGATTTGTGATCTTCACTGGTGTCCATGGATTACATGAAATCTTTCCACCTTTATCCACCTTTGTCATGGTAGGGAGAACACGACAATGTAAGGGGGGGGGGGTCATCTAAGATAGCAAAAGGGTTAAAGCAGGAGAATACATATCCTAAAATCAAAATAACAAATTTTCCCTGAATTTAAAAAATGTATAGGGCAAGTCTTAATTTTGTCATCTCAGGGTACACTACCGAATCTGGTAAGTGGCAACATTGCGTGTGGAAACTTATAAAATGTGAAGAAAATACGGCTGTTGCGGGGACCAAGAAGATTCACATACAATGAGCGGAGCGCAACGCGTTCAACTCCCGCACACGGTGAGCCACGCCTCGGTCTGCACACTACAGCCAGGGGTAGTTGAGTTTTCCCTGCTTCTCGTGTGCAATTTATGTGATCTTTGACGTCATCTAGTGGTTTGTAAATGTAACAGCTTCTTCATTAGTTGTGCCAAAGCATCTTACAGAAAAGAACTGCTAAATAAGCAATGTGTGGAAGTTTTTTCAAAACATAATTGAAAGTAATATGCAATCCTCAATTGACAATTGAATTTACAAGTTAATCATGCAATTTGAAAAAGCACTTTGCAACTCACAATTCAGTATGCAATTCAAATTTGGAAAATTATACATTTTGCTTTTTAGAATTTAATATTAAAAACTACAATTCAGTATGACAATAATAATACTAATAATAACAAATTCAATTGCATTTTAAATGGTCATGGGTTTTTTTGATATCATATTTCAAATGACAACATTTTGCAATTTACAAATCAATGTAAAGGTTGACCTTTCATTTTGAAAATCCATTCATTCATTATTAATCTTCTAAGCCGTTTGTTTCCTTTCGGGATCACTTGGCTGCTGGAGCCTATCCCAGCCACTTCTGGGCGAATGCAGGCGACATCCTGGATAGGTCGCCAGCCTGCAGGGCACATTTTGAAAATATATTTTGCAATTTACTATACAATATTAAAAAAAGACATTCTAATACATTGTTTGCTTTAAACTTGTTGTAAAGTAACTTATTGCATTGTAATTTGTCATGGTGTTCTTGTGTCAAAATTCAAATTGAAATACAAAACTGTCAAAGGCTCGTCAAGGCAGGGCCCACCACCTTCCTAAATTTACCAAGTCCTGCCTCCACGTCCTTTGGCCAACCAATTAAAAATATTAAAGACTCTCAGCTAACCTGTGGAATTATTTGGCGTTGGTGGTTAGAGAAGAGAATGTGCTATCTGCCAATTAATTAGATTCTGTGTTTCTGATTACAAACATATTGCTAAACATATGATATAAGCAAAATAATCCAGTACTTGCTGCCAGAAAAACAATTACAGAAGAACAAACAAGACAGAATAAACACAGTTTTGACAGTTGTTTTCTAGGTTGTATCAGAAAGAACTTTACTTTATACCTTTCATTCACTGAGTTAAATATTTCAAAAGAGAATAAAATCAAGTAGAATAAGGATCCAAGAAAAGCAAAACAAAACAAATCCTTAGTGTCAGTGTAAGCACAGCTTAATTTCGTTCCAGTACAACCCGAACAAGATCTGACATACAACAGAAAACACACAAAGTGGACTGAGGAGCAGCCATAGGGGCACCTTGCTCAGCATGGGGGGTAGATGGATTACAATATGATGCTGCTCAATATTGAAGCACAGAAGCACATATGCAGACAACAACACAGTACATGATGTGCTTAAGAGTCATTTACATTTATGGGGAATTCTATTAAAATATTGTGTAATTTTTCACACGTGTACTTTCAAAAGTTTTCATGATTTTGGGTACACTTCTAATTCAACCAAAAACAACTTGAAAATGTAGGACTTTTTGTTTATGAATAAAAAATTGGTTGGGCAGAAGATCCAACTACAGCAAAGTTAGAAAGATTACACGTTATATAATCTCTGGAAATAAAGCGTGGGAACACAATATTTGGTTTTTAACCAGTTTACTTTAACAAAGTAGCTAACATGTTTTCAGAAGAGTGAGGGCTTCTGGGTAATGGAGTATCGGTTGATGTTAGAGGGAGGAGACACTACTGCCGCCTCTGTGTTTGTGTAGATGTAAGGAATTCAGCTGCTCGGAGACCTTCCTCTCCGGGTGGGGAAGATTTTTGTTTGACAGCAGCCCAACAAGAATGAAACGAAGGAGGACAAACAAAAAACATCGCATGACGAAGTTCAGGAAAAAAGTATTTGCCAACTAAAAATTCAGCGAGGGAGAACGGCCACATTTGTCCTTTCAGATGACTTGTGGCAGCGGGATTAACTACAATTCGACAGTTGTGTTTTTGAATGGGGTGAAAATAAGTGGAAAAGTCTCCGAAACGGCGATTCCGAAGAATTTCCAGGAGGCCAAAACCTCTTCGGTTCGGTTCGGTTCGGGGCGCAGGCAGAGAAAACGCCCTGTTGCTACTATCTCCAAATTCAAACTTTATCACCGAGTTGCGCCAAATATGCATCTTTCACTTAACGCGAGGTAAACATTGCAGCAGATTTCTCCCCCATTTCCCCCCACAGACACTGCAAACGTAGTGGGGGTTCAATACTTAGCTTAGGGAAGGTTGGGAGTTTTCTGCTTCTTTTTTGTTGGAGTATTTTCCCTCATCGTCGTGCTGCTCCTGCTGCTGCTGGCAGCGCTTTGGGTGGGCTGAGAGCCCAGGGCGGCTCTGCTAGGCCTACGGCCATTAGCCCCGGACAAAGACGAGCCTCCGTGGACGTTTGGAAAGAGAAAACCAGCGTGGACAACAACGTCTGAATATTTGTCAAATTCCCTTACAATGAGCGACTCTGCGGCCATGTCGGCGGGCGCCGAGAGGAGGATGGAAACACGGCTGAAGAAGCTGGAGGACATGCTCAGAGACCCGAGGTCCGCCTTAAACCTCGAAAGTTTGCTGGTAAGTTCAATGGAAGTCAGCGGATATTTAATGAAGCATGTTTTGTTACTTATTTGAACCGCTAACACCACGTGAGTTTAGGAAAAGCGCGTGCACCTTCAGGTTTCCCCACAATCCCCCGTTCCCGTTAGCTTGCAGCTGCTGCTCAGTCATTTCTGAACAAAGTTCCTCTCATCTTCCTCCACTCCAGCATCAAGCTTCTTCTCTTCCAATCTGGTGTTGATCAGGAAGAAAGTGAGCAGAGAGCCAGTGGATCCACTTTACGGGCCTGATCTGTTGATATGAGAGGTTTAGACGGAGTCAGATGCAGTTTGTGGCTACAGATTTGGACAACCAGTGGAAAATGTCCATCTTGGTGTGGTCTTGGAGACTAATACTTCAGGGCAAAACTCCCTCTTAGATAACCGTCAGCTACAGAGTTACTGAACATTTAAAACGTGTGATGTTCCCTAAAAAACACATCTGACTCCCAAAGGAAACACTTGCCTTTTGACAACTGAAGCTTAAATATTTCAAAACACTGGGTCATACATTTATTTTCCTTAAATTCCCACTTGATCATCATTTGATTATATTCTAAAATGATTCCCACTGGTTTGTTAATCATGATTATGCCGTTTTTAGATAAACTCAGAAAACCTGTTTCATTTTCTAGAACTGTTGGTGCAGAGTAAACCTGTCCAACCCCCTTCATCCATCTGTCTGCATGCTCTCCTGCTAGCTTACAGCCCCTCACACCCCCAACTTAACATTATCCATGCAACAAAAATGGCAAGTGATATTGGAGCTGTACAGCCGTACAGTTTTGAGCCAGATACCAGCTCAGATGAGGTAGAACAAAGGCAGACATGGATCTTTGTCTGCAAGTGAATGCATCATAATAGAGTGGAGCAGGGAGCTGGTAATCTGCCCGCTGTATTTTTATGTCACACCTACAATCTTTTTTTCCAATAGCATTAATAATCCTGATTAAACATTGGAATAAACAAATATTTAGAAATTCTGAGTTTTATTTTTATACATATGAAGAAAGCCTCAAGAAAATGTTAATAACACCAATAACACCGGAATGGGTATTTATGGAGATCTGCCAAAATAAAAAGCAAAGTCTCCGTCTACCTTGTAATTGGACCCATCTTGTTCAGGACCTCCTCCACATCCCACCCCTTCATCCTTCTTCTGTACAACAAAAACAGTCCTTCTCCATCCTCACAGCTTCTGCAGAAAACTCTTCTGAAGGCAGAGAGGTGTTTACTTCCTGGACATGAACCGGGAAGACAGAGGTGTTGAGCGTTTCAGACAAAGTCTGTGTGGGAAGCTTGTGGAAAGGGGGCGGATGGCTGCAGTTTTCCATTTTTTAGTTGCCCTTTGTTGTTTAAATTGAGACTTTTTCAGTATGGGAATTGAACCACAAAAAAACACTGGTATTTCTGCCATCTCTTTTGTGCAGGTGAAATAATAACAAGCAAACCAGAAATGTCCTCACCACTCTTAGGCTTCATTTCTTGTTACAGTGAATCACAAATCCCTTTCCTCTGTAGCTTAGCAACTATGAAAAAGGACAAAGAAGATTGAACTATTTGTCCTTATTCTTTTCTAAAATGAAGGTTTGGCTTTTTTGTTAGCATAAAGTAGGATCTTTATATATGTATAATATTTTTAGTTTTTTAAATTTTTTTTGAAGAAGTAGCAGAAAACCGACGGGTGACTCTTCTGTCAGTGTTCTCCAAAAATGGCTTGCAGTATAATTTTTCCGACTCTACAATTAAAAGGCAGATTTTTAAAGTCCCACTCCAACTATATATTTTTTCTATCGTAATATTGTTCCCTCTGGTCCTTTAATCATTATTATCATTATTCAATCATTACGTTCTTTTGTCATTTTCTGCTGAGCCAAAGGAGAACACATAAAATTTGTGAGCTAATTTCCCAGCATGCCTTTGTTTAGATTCTCTCACGCTAGCGCTAGACGCTGGGTCGTGTGGACCCAGATCCGACCTTGATGTAGGGCTGGGCGATTTTATCCGATTTTATTTTTTTTAATTCGATTTCCGATTTTTTTCTCGATTTTATTTTTTTCCCCCCACCCTACTTAAGGAAAGCAATAAGTACAAACGGCAGACAAGTTCAAGCAAATGTTGCTTTTATTTAATCAAACCCAAGACAAATGTAACCCCCATTTCTGGGATGAATAATAAATAAATGAACACGCTCTTGGAATCAAAGTTAAGTAGAAGACTTTTCTTCTTACTCCCTTTTTGGACTTGTGTTTAAATAATTGTGTCTTGTTTTATATAACTTTTGTCTAATTTCGTTATTCTAAACTTGTTTTCACTTGTCCAAAATAAAAAGGTTACTTCTCTACTTGAAGACCCGTACCAGTTCCAAACAACAAACTTCCCACTGTCACTGGTAGCTATGCTGTCGCTAGCTGCTTCGTGTGTCGATTGTCACGTGCCAAACCGCAGTGTGAAACTAACGCTACAGAAGCTCTGGGGAGCCAAAAATGCGCCACATAAAAACTCGATTTAGTTATTTTTGAAATCGCCCGTAACAAAAAAATCGAATTAATTCATTTGATCGATTTATTGCCCAGGCTTACCATGATGCGAAACTATTACGATGGGGGCCCCAATGTTAAATGGTGCAGTTCTTGTTTTTGTTGTAACCAACACATTCTCACTCCCAACTCACTATATATGGACATATTTTCGTGGCCCCCTCCACGTCACTTTTGTGGACGGGCCACGGACCATTACTGGTCCAGAACAGCTTGGTACCGGGCCGTAGACGGGAAAGAAATGCATACGCTAACTTTGATTCTTTCCTCCTTTTCATTTTCTGATTCAGAATTAAGGTTGATTTAGGAAAACTACTGGATTCTGTTCACCACATCTTGCCGCATCACGTGACATAAAGCGACTGCTCGCTCGGAGAGCTAGCTAAGTTATAAGCCCAAAGCACAAATCTAACAAAAGCCAAACAAAAAGACGTGTTTGGAAAGTTTCTTTGGGGAGAAAAGAGCTAGTGAGGAAACTGAAAGAGTCTTCAACTTCAACAAAACATAAAACAAAACACATGGATTTATGGAAACAGTTGTTTCACTCTACATAATATGCTGTGACTGACTCTCGAATGTTTCACATAATCTCTAAATACTAAAGATGTAGACACAGTGGATTCATTTTCATATTATATTTAGAAAATACCAGTTTTACGATGGTTGTGTTGTTTTATTTATCTGTCACATCTTAAAAGTTGGATGCGGCTGAAGTTAGAATCCTGTTGTTAGCCCCCACTTTAAATTAAAGGGAAAATCTTCATCACAGTTTGTTAAACTGTGAAGATTCAATCAAATAAAGTTATAACCTGCTGAAGATGTTTCTGAACTGAGGAGACTTGTAAAAGGGAGATTCATAATTTTTTCCTACAGAAAGGCTGAATTAAGCAGGAAGCAGTTATGAAATGCAAACTGACTGAAAAACTTCCAACTTTTGTTTAAATGTTCATTCTCCTGGGGAGGTGTTTGATTTGTGGAAAGAAGCTCATGATGGATCCCCCGTTTATCTAGTTTACTTGGTGATGTTGGCATTTGTCCTGGTTGTTGTGTGCTTGTGTGGCGCACAGTTCCAGTGAGAGTTACACATTAATTACATGCAGATGTGCAACCCTTGGCTACTAAAATATATTACACTGAATATTTAGACATGCATTTTTTTCAGACCTTAACTTCAAGATTTTTTTAAAACTGGACCTCTAACTTACTGGACCTGCGCCCTAAATGAACCCCCATGCCTAAAGAGAACAGAGTGATCAGCAAATATTGAATAAAGGATACCCGTATAGCCATATGCAATGGGTATAATGACTCAATTTCACTATATAGCCTCTATCAGCATTCATTAAGTTTAACCAGAGCTCTCTGCAACATTACGCTTGTGTAAACTTGTTGATCATTTTTTGGTAGCCTGCAAATGCCAAGCACTAGCTGGACTTGTTAAGGGGAAACATTTAAAGGGCCTATACCATGCCATTCTTTAGCCTTTTACAGTAAACAGTATCCATGTAAATAATATATTACCTTTGGCACACGAAATATTTAATGGTTTTAATAAATATTAGTTATTTTCCTGAGTTCTTTCCCTAACTGGAAGTAGACAACTCAATCTCTGAGGCACGGCTTTCGCTCCGTGTGGGTTCTTTCCATTTTTCATGACGTCAACCTAGAGTCTGCCAGCCGGCAGCCGGTCCGCGTTTCACCCAGAAAAAAGAACAACATCCAAAGATGGATGTGAATAATGTGCACATAAAAAGAAAGCAGATATGTGTGAGCCTGCGACAGACTGGTGACCTGTCCAGGTTGTCCCCTGCCTTTGCCCATAAGTGGCCGGGATAGGCTCCAGCAGCCCTGTGACCCCGAGAGGGACAAACGGAAGAAGATGAATGAATGACTAAATGAATGAAAGGAAAGCATTTTAGCCGATTACTGCTAGCTCTACGAAAACAGTGGGTGTGTTAGCCTGGGGGCGGTGCTTAGAGTGCAGACTCTTCCTGGAAGGGTATCCTCTCACTTGTCTACATCAGCTTGTGATAATTGGCTTGTTTTCGTGGGTTGGGAGGGGCTCGTACTCAGAGCGCAGTTTTTTAGAGGAACGTTTAGAAATGCATGAATGAATCAAAATACTTTGTTGGGGTAAATTTTAATGAGGAAAAAACATTATAATGGACTTAAAAGCTCACAAAATTGATTTTGCATGATATAGGCCCTTTAAAGGGCATTTTGGAGATTTAAAAAAATGTGGACACTTTATTACAAAAAAATGTAAGTTGCTCTCCTGCAGGAAATGACCTCACTGAGGGGAAAAGTTGGCTACTACATGTGGCTCAATGCGCCTTTGAGTGATTGCACTTTTCCTCCTTTCACTTTAGCTTGATCTCTTTGTCTTTGCTTTATTTAGCTCATCCTTTCAGGATCTGCAAGCAATTTTAGCTGCAATTACAGACTTCTGTTCTGCTGCTGACCTGATGGGTTCTGAAGATACCAAAAACCAAAAGTTACTGTAGTGCCTCCCACAACATGTCCTGGTAGCTGTTACAAACAATTCAATTACATGTTTAAATTGTTCCCATTATATTTCCATGTTTGCTACTTTTTATACTCATCCACTTTGCATTTTTTGTTTTATCCCAACTGTGTACCTATTAAACACCCCTGTTTTTTTGTCTCTCAGCATCTTTTGCTTCTCCTTGTTAGCATTTCATGGAAGATATCCCCCTCCTCTCCACCGTCTTCTGTGACTGTGGGAGGTGGAGATAACCCTGCATGCAGTGTCCTCTTGAGAGTCAGCTCGAGGCACTGCTTCATCTCTGGAGTGCTGTAGAACTGCTCTCAGGCAGGCAGAAGCGATCCCAGCTTCAGTGCGCTTGCTGGATAGAAACACTGCCTTATAAGGCACTGGGGATGATGGCCCCGGCCAATAATTATTTTTTTCTCTTTTCTTCAAAACAAACCAGTCTCAGCCCCACACCTCCTTTGGTGAGACCATCAGGCCTCTTTGTGGTCTTTTTTGGCATTTGCTGTTCTCCAGTGAGGGACGTTTAGCATTGACGTTGTCAGAATGTCGTCTTTAGTCTGGGTTTCCATAACCAAGAAAAAAAGAAAACAATCAGGGACAGAGTTTACTGCTTTAGGGCAGAGTTCGCAAAGCTAGCAAAGACTTTGCAAACTTGACTCTGACAAATATACCTGACCAGCTGTATTAATCTCCTTCTTCAGATTTTTATTTAGACTACCCAAGATTTTTATTTTTTCAGTTAAAACATCCCTAATAGAAAATAGCAAAACACGAAAATGTTCAAAATTGTATCTCCTGATTTTTGCCAAATAGCTAATGTGACCTTTAAGGAATGTTGAATCTTTGCAAGCAGGCATTTCTGAAGAATTGTTTCACAAATGGTTTTCTATATACAATGGTGCAGAAATGTATTTAGCTAGCCACCAATTGGGGAAGTTCTCCCACTTAAAAAAAGATGAGAGAGACCTCTTATTTATATCAAATGTATACCTCAACTATAGGAGACAAAATGAGAAAAAAAATCCATAAAAACCACTTTGTCTGATATTTAAATAATTTGTAATTTGTAAATTATGGTGGATAACAAAAATTTGGCCAATAACAAAGTTAAACTCTATACTACTTTATATAGCCTTTGTTGGCAATGAGAGCAGTCAAACGTTTTCACAAACTGTTTCTGGTATTTTGGTCCATTCCTCCATGCAGATCTCCTCTAGAGCAGTGATGCTTTGGGGCTGTCACTGGGCAACACAGACTTTCAACTCCCTCCAAAGATTTTCTATGGGGTTGAGATCTGGAGATTGGCTAGGCCACTCCAGGACATTTAAATACTTCTTTCAAAACCACTCCTTTGTTACCCAGGCAACGTGTTTGGGATTGTTGTCATGCTGTAAGAGCCAGCCATGTTTCATCTTCAATGCACTTGCTCCATGGAAGGAGGTTTTCACTCAAAATCGAACAATACCCTTTCATTCTTTCCTTCCCAAAGCATGATGTTTCCCCCCCCCATGCTTTACAGTTGGTATGGTGTAGAGCCCTGCGCGGGACTATTTTCTTCATCTCGCTCCCACCCGCGCCCGCTGAATTTCTGACCAATCCCGCCCGCTCCTGCAACGTATGCGTTACACTCCCGCCCGCACCCGCAAAACTCAGAGAATTTAGTCCCGCACAATAATAGAGATGCATTGATTTTGTATCGTTTCCCGTCCCGCAGGATAAAAAACACGTATTTCTATTGATATTATTAAAGAGATTCATGTCCCTCCTCCAGCCTCATCATTTCATGGATTCCTCTTTTGTGTAATTTGCAACTTAATTATTAAATATATTTTCACAAATCCTGTTCGGTTAAAGTGTGTGTGTGTGTCCGCGCGCAGACAGACGGCCTGAAGCGCGCTGAACCAGCTGGTAAAGATACAGGTCAAAGTCATTTGAATTTAATGGAGAGAAAAAAACATTGTAATGGTTCAACAGCGCTGAAAATCTATGAATTCATTTTTTCCTGACATAAAAATACTTTTTTTTTTAGCTTCAGCCTTTTCCAGTTTTGCTGATTCGCAGATCTGAGAACCATGCATGACTCAGGATGAACCTTGTTTGAGGTTCTTTTCTGCTTCATTCATTGACATCATGTCCCTGCCAGGCAACCTGCTCCATCCTTATCCAGCGCAGTGTTGCCAGATAGAGTCACAGCACTTTCATCCTTGTGCTGCACTAGAGCGCCCCGACTATCGTGTCAACCTATGATGACCGTATTTTGCGCTCTCTGTGTAGAATACACTGGGAGCGCGGGGAAAATCAACTCTCAGCTACAGAGGATATGAACAGGTGAACAGGTAGAGAGGAAAAGCAGGTGGAGAGGCAGGGGAGGGGCTTTGGCTTCAACACTCTCAGAGAGATGCAAACACGGGCGTCAGATTCAGACGCAGCTTTCCCTGCGGGAGTTGAAGCAGAGACTTTCCCTGGGATGATTTTATGAACTCAAACATGGAAACATGATTACCAAGTAGAACTCTCCAAAATAATAATCCTGATCTCTCCACATTCTCTGTGTCTACCATGCATTGATGCACACATCGCTCCATGCAGCGATCAGACCATAACTTTAGCTGGTAGCTCCGCCTACACGCGACCGCGGTATCAGGCTTTAAAGAACACACTAGGAGGCGGGGCGGGGCGTTGCACACCCCCAACAACAGGTTAGATGACAGAGGCCATTAGGCGTCTCTACCTGGTGCCTTCACGGAGCTTCAGTACATAAGAATCCAACAGCTGCACAGCCTAACGTAGTCCGCTAATATATATTCATGAGATATTCATGGCAGGACTGATCCCGCGGGTTTTTTTTTTGCCACCCGGTCCCGCCCGCAGCACAATTCAAACCGCCCGATCCCGCGAGAGGTTGGGTTGGGTTGGGTCCGGTTGGGTCCCGCCGGGTCCCAACCGGATCCCAATGCAGCCCTCTAGGCTGGTGTTCTTTGGATGCAACCATAAGGCATTCTCCTAATCCTTTTCTGGATCGTCCAAATTCTCTCTATCAAACTTTAGACGGGCCTGCACATGTACTGGCCTTAGCAGGGGATACGTCTGGCACTGCAGGATTGGAGTCCCTGGTGGCGTAGTGTCTCACTGATGGTAGCCTTTGTTACTTTGGTCCTAGCTCCCTGTAGGTCATTCACTAGATCCCCTCATGTGGTTCTGGGATTTTTGCTCACCATTCTTGTTATAATTTTTGATCCAACGGGGTGAGATCTTAAAGGGAGCTCTAGATCGAGGGATATTATTAGTGGTCTTGTATCTCTTCCTAATAATTGCCCTCACAGTTCATTTCTTCACACCAAGCTGCTTACCTATTGATATATAGATTCAGTCTTGCATTCTTGGATTCATGCATACATTCTTGCATTACAAGAACGCACGCAGCTTGTAATGGAAATGAAGACAATGGAAATGAATAATTAGAACGCAGTAAATGTGTCGTATTTCCCTGTGAGACGGAAACTTCTGTTGTAGAATGAGGATGTGTGTGTGTGCTGCTGAAACCACGCGCGTGTGTAAGAAGAGGGAGCGCGTGTAGCGCAACAGGGAGTGAGAGGCGCCGGCACGAGGGAGTGAAGGAGAAGAGTAATAAAATGTTTTCCCCCAGAAACACTTGAACACAGGACTAGCAGAAAAAGTAAATTATCAACAAAGATGAATGTGTTTTATATGTTTATTATGGTTCCAATCACGCACCATATGCAGGACTTAAAAAAAAAAAAGTGCGGTGATGCGGTTATCGTCACACCCCTAGATGTGTTTATTGTACAGAATGCGTTCAGTTAGCCACATTTACTTGAATCTTTGACCGCTGTCAGTTTATAGGTTTCACTACATAATACTGGACATATTTTTCTATTAATTATTTGTCTTATTTTTCTGTAGGTGGCCGTGGTGCAGAGGTAGAGTGGTTGACCTCTGATTGAAAGATTGCAGGCTAGGTTCCCTCTTGCCCGACCATGTGTCTTTGGGAAAGACACTGAACCCCAGATTGCTCTTGGTAGTTAGTTTGGTGCCAGTGTTCTGCAGCAGATCAATGTATGAATGTGTGTGTACGTGGGTGAATGGGACTAGTGTTCATGCCTGTCTGAGAAAAGTATGGAACATAACCCATTCGTAAAATGAGGGACTACTGCCCTAGAGGTGCTGATTCATCAAATGTAATATATAATCGATCCGTCACGATATAACATGTGATGATTAGATAACCATTCATAAATGTTAAGATATTATTAGAATTAAACGTAGAAAAACGCCTGCAAACTGCGTTTAAAAAAACAACAACAATGGCGGCAACTAGTTTCTTTGATTTAGTCAGGGAGCGTGAGATTTGTCAGGATTAGGGTGATTTAACTGGAAATATTTTAGTTCTGACAAACATTAAAGTTGCAGAGATTTACTCTATTTGCAAATTGTGTGAAATTAAAATATATTCTTTAAAAATCAGACAATGTGTTTTTTCTGTTTTTTCCCCCTTCATTTTGTCTATCATAGTGGAGGTATGCCTATGATTAAAATTACAGGCATCTCTGATCTTTTTAAGTGGGAGAACTTACACAATTGGTGGCTGACTAATCCGATTCCAAGTCATTTAATTTGGAGTATTTGCAGATACTGAGCCATGATCCAATACTTTTGTAACAGATTTCAAAGATGAGCAAATTTAATAAACAGATCCAGTCCCCCCCCCCCCATTTCTTCTTTTATTAACCTTTTTTTATCATTTGACACTCAAACAAGATCACTTCTGTGAAGTAGCTTCAACAATCAAGTAAGAATAGTGCAACTTTATCAACTAATAAAAATAGTTAACTATTACCTGGTATAACCTGGTAATACTTATTCATGTGGAGAAAGCTTGGTGACTGTAGTGATGCATGTTTAGAATTATTGAACACTTTAGATATTCTTAAGAATTAATAATGACTTTATTTTAAAATGTTTTTTTTTTTAGCATAAATATGAGTATTCTTGACCAGCTCATATCAAAGTAACCATTTAGTAGTTTTGGTGGTTTTTATATATAGTATATGGGATTTTTTCTTTTTACCTTTTAAGACCTGCCATCAACAAGCATGGACATCACATTTAGGGTTTTTTACCACCACAGTAGTAATTCTGCTCAACTGGGGTTCTGTCAATAGAAATAAAAGCAGTTTGGGTCATAAGGGGTTAAATATCTTCTCCTGCTGGCGTAAATCTCAGCCATCTCTCTTTCGGTCAGCAGCAGGAGAGAGCAATTGTCATTAAAAAGAAACAAAAAGCTGATCTTTTTTCTGTTAAAATGCCTCTGTAGGTCGCTGTTTGCTTTAAGACAACCTAACAGAGACACTTGCTGTCAGTTTAAAACATAGATAAAAAGTTATTGAATGTCTTGCTACCTTAGTTTAGCTGTTGTGCTCAAATTAACGCTGCAATAAAATGTGGTGATCCCTTTACAACATGCAGACATCTTGCAACGTATTTGTCTGGAATACTAAGCTTGAAATATAAAGCTCTGATCATAATCAGAAAAAATGATATGTCCGATCACTGATTGGGCTACAGCCTCCAATTTTGATCAAGCCACGAACCACGTGATCGGGCTTGATTTCTGATCAGGTTGTCTGATTGGGACAGCCCCACAACTTTAGTACAGCTCCAACCAACTTTCCAGAATCTTTTCCATGGTAAATTGAGTTATCCAAAAGATCATTTGGGTTAAAAATGATCGTTTGCAGAAATGTGTTCTGTCCCTGTCTAAACCAATGTTTCCTCCTTAGATTGTGAAGCTTTGTGTATTTTTAGTCTCAAATGAGGGTCTGAGTGAGAAGAAGACCATAGAAGAGAACAGGAGGTTCCCACGCTTAAGCCGTCCATCTGGCCCCTGTCATATTATTTCATCTTCTCGACCTGACGGAGAAACATAACCTCCCACACATCATTCAAGCTTGCGCACATGCATGCAGTGGCATGGATAGTTACAAATTTGCATACGTTTCTCAAGCACATGCTCCTTGTTTATTTTTATCTTGGCTTCACACAGACTGCGTTGCTGTGCAGCAGCAGCAGAACAACACCACATCACATCACCTCAAAAGTAGCCGGTAGGCGTTGAAAATTCACCGCCCATGAGGCAATATTGTTTTCGATGCCAAGCATGAATCCTTCAGCGGAGAAGCAGAAGGAACCTGAAAAAAAAGATCATAATTCTGATCAAAGGTTTAAGATTCAGATCGATCTGAATCGATCTAAGCTTAATAAATTAATAATCGATCCATAAAAGAAAGATCGATCTTTTATGCCTTTACGTTTCTTGTGACCTAGCCTGTAACAGCAGTACAGTAAACCCTTGTTTTTCGCGGGGGTTACGCTCCAGAAAGAGCCCGTGATGGGCAAAAACCGTGAAGTAGAAACCTCTATTTTTTTTTTACAATTATGATACAATTAAATACTCTTATACATTGAAAAGAAAGAACAAACCATTTTATAGGCTCAAGCATTTGTTTCACAAATCAAAGTACTTTAGAAATGTTTTTTTCAACAAATAACTTCTGCACTGTACTGTCAAATAATAATTTTAATCATCAATGTGAACAGAAGGCTTCAAATCGCGGAGATTAGCCCCACCCCCCCACCCCCACCGCGACCCGACTAATTGGATTAAACGGGAGAAATATAAAATGATGATTATGAAAAAATACAAAGTACAGTGGGACAAATAGTGACTCAGGTGTATTTCACTGCTCTAAGTTCAGACTGAGCCGCTGCATTCTGACTCCGCTCTGCAGTGTTTTCTTCTTTTGAAGCCCGCGGTGCAGCTGTGTTTGTTTGGGAGAAGAGCATAGTGATCGGCTCTTTTTTCTTCTTCGCAAAAACATCCTTATATACCAACATGCCAACATCAAGAGAATTTGCAAGTACATAATATAAATTTGGCAAGTTGTTTTACGTACCTGTACATATTAAAGTGCAACGTTACTGACGCACAGGTAGGGAAGAAGCGGAGTGACTTTTTAGCCAATCAGAATGCAGAACACAATGCACGATGCAAATCCGTGAAGTAGCGAAACCGTGAAAAGTAAACCGTGTTATAGCGAGGGATCACTGTACAGCCAATGTCCGCTAGCTTGATGCTAACTATTAATGGAATTTCCCATAGGACAGCTATTGCTAATGCTCAGACGACCTAAAAGTACATTGGTGACTTCATGAATAGCTTTATATACTCACAAGCATGAATTTTCTAAAGTCTTAAGGAAACTTTTTTTAAATTACCCACTTAGGCACTGTTTTTGCTGATTTTATGCGTAAAGTCAATGCTATAAAATCTAATATTTTCTCTATGTGTAATAGACTGGTTTTAAAAGATCAACAGCATTGTTTTTACCAGAAGAAACACTGGAGAGTTTTGACCTGGTTAATAAGGAGAGGCTTGGTCAAGTAAACACCACAACCTGCCTATTAGATCCCAATCCCACTTCACCTTTTAAAACATTTTAGGGATTATTTGAGTTAGTTTTTAAATATAGTAAACTGCTCTCTTCAGACGGGTGTTTTCTCTTCTGCCTGTATAACAGCCGTGGTGAGGCCCCATCTGAAGAAGAGTCATTTAGATCCAAATACTCTGGATAACTATATACCTGTAACCAACTTGTCATTTTTAAGTAAAATTAGGGAGAAAAGTGTTGCTAATCAACTACATTAATTTTGATATGACTAAAACAGATTTTAGAAAAATAGTCTGGTTTTTGGACAGGGGAGCCGGTTTAGCTCGTGCTGGTTTGCGGCGCCTTCCGTCCGTGAAACCAGGGTTCAAATCCGGGCTGCTCCCTATTCCCTTCTCTGCCTCTGTTCCGGTCCCAAGCCCAGATAAATTGAGAGGGTTGTGTCAGGAAGGGCATCCGGCATAAAACATTGCCAAGTAAACCATGCGACTCACACTCTTTTAAATTGTATCTCAGATATACAGTCGTGGATCCAGAAAACTTCCTACAGCTCAAACAGGACAAAACTGAAACTTTAATCATCCGCTGAAGATGAGAGAGACTATTTTATCACATCTTCAAAATTTTAAACCTTCTCTTTGTATGAGAAGCCTGGGTGTACTTTTTGACTCTGAGCTAAATTTTATCCCACATGTTAAAAGTGTCGTTAAGACATGATTTTATCATCTCCAAGACATTGCCAGAGTCGCCCGTTCCTCTCTCTTGCCCAGCACAGTGGTGCTGATCCATGATTTTATTTTTAGTAGTTAATATTATTGAAATGCCCTGCTCCTGGGTTTACCTAAAAAGTCTCTTTCAAAATTACAATTACAGAACTCTGTGGAACAAGTTCGGATGAGAACCAGGGGGCGAGAACACAATACACCCTTTTTAAAAGTGCTGTATTGGCTCCTTGTGCGTTTTAAGATTATTTTAATGGTTTATAAATGTTTTAATGGTCTTGGGCCTTCTTACTTAAGGGATCTACTTTTAAAGTTTGCCTTTGCGGACCCTGGGGTCCTCCGGTGCTGGCCTCTTAGTTATTCTGAAGGTGAGGCCCAAAACTTATGGTGAGGCTTCGGTATGCCATTACGGTCCTCGCCTGTGGAACAGCCTGCCGGTGTGGGTACCGGATGTTCTCGGGTTGCCGTATGTTCTCAGGGTCCTTCGGGGTCCTTCGACCAATGATGACGTCACACTATTTGATTGGCTGTAAGTTGCCACGACCAATGAGTTAACGTCGCTACGTTTTTTTTAAAAACTTTATTGATAATTGCGGTATCATACATTAACAATGACATTAACGTTAACAACGAACAATAACAATGTAATCAATATTGCCTCGAAGATCAGTCACCATTGCCAAACATAACATATTAACATAGAAAATAAAGAATAGAGGGGAAAAAAAGAAACAATGAACATAACACACAAATAAATAAAAACATAAGTAAAATAAAATAAAGGAACATAGAAAAAATCTAAATAGTCTAATACTAGTTAAGTTATGGGTACTCGTCAAGTTTGTATTTCTGAACAAAACTAAGCAATTTCAAGCCATTCTTCTTTTTCATATAATGAAGTGATTGAAAGTAAAAACAGAGCTCTTTATTAAATGTTATAAAAAGTGGTTTGGTCTTCAAAACTTGACCTCACCAACACGGCGGTGCTCTCCTCGTGATGTCTCCTCTAGTGATATAACTCATTGGAAGGACCCCGAAGGACCCGAGAACATACGGCAACCCGAGAACATCCGGTACCCACACCGGAGAACCTCAGGACTGCAGAGACTAGAGGATTTTAAGAAGAGGCTCAAGACCCACCTTTATAATTTAGCTCTTAGTTGATCTATTTGCTTATTTATTCTATTAGTTTTATGTATTTATTTTATTTTATGCACTTAGTCTTATTCTTAATTTTATGTTTTTTATATATTTTGTGTATTTAATTTTAGAATGTTTTTGTAAAAATGTTCCTGTTTGAAAAGATAAATTGCAAACGTAGGTAGGCAGGTCAACGATAGAATCAATTACCTTTTTTTATCACCATTTAACTACTTCCATTACACTCTGTAGATGTTTTGTTTTTTGAATTATTTGACAATTTTTTAAATTTCTTTTGCTTCAATAAGTTTCAAATAGGTTACTTTGGATTTCTCTTTCCTCTCTTTCCTTTTCCAATTTAGTATACTTTATTTTGGCCCTATTTTTTTTTTACAAAATATTCATTAAACTCCTTTGTCATATCCTGAATATTGTTGCATATCTCATTTTTACCAACTAAAGAGTCTGGATAATTTGTTTTCTCTTTATATTTTTTAATGACACTGTTCAATACTTTCCAAATTTCTTTGGTATTGGATTTATTTTTTTTGCATGCATTTCTTAGACCAATTGTCATCCATGGATTTTTATTATTTTGTTTTCTACTGCAGAATTTTTTTAGTGGGCGGTTTCTGTCGTATATTGATGTGAACCCCTTCATCCATTTTTCAAAAAAGCTGAGTTAACACAGGGTTTCCCAAGTTTGTGCTTGTAGTTCTGATTCAAATGCATTTATTAATTCCTCTGTTAGTTTTCTTTTGTCAACTACTTGCCTTTTGTTTATTTTTCTACAAACACAGTAATAGTTGGAAAATACCAGAAAGTGGTCACTGATGTCAGTCATCAGTAAGTCACTTTTTATTCTGTTTTCTAGGCAGCTTGTGAATATACTGTCTATCAAGGTCGCACTATTTGTTGTTATTCTGCCCGGTTTGTTGATTATTGGATATAAGCTTAAACTGTACATTGTATAAGTACAATCTTCTGTCGTGCTGTGATTGTTTGGGTTCAATTGATCTATAGTGGTTTATTTTTTTCATTCTTATTAAAGATGAATGCAGACGCTCACCGGAGTTTGGGGGTTAGCTCAGTCGGAAGCTCATCCCCGTAGTTGGATGTCCCTTTTCGCTGGGTAGGAAGCCGCTGCTCGCTGGAATTGGGTGGCTAGCTGAATGCTCGCCAGGTGGGAGGCCGCTCGCCGGAGTTGGGAGGTTAGCCATGGTTAGCTGATGCTCACCAAGATGAAGGTTACTACTTGCTGGAGTTTGGAGGATAGCCATGTGGGGTTAGCTTAACCTTGGCAGGTAGGAGGCCGCTCGCCGGAGTTGGATGGGTAGCCACGTGGGGTTAGCTAATGCTCGTTGAGTTTGGTCGATGGCA
Organism: Oryzias sinensis; assembly: GCA_037389245.1. Lineage (NCBI taxonomy): Eukaryota > Metazoa > Chordata > Actinopteri > Beloniformes > Adrianichthyidae > Oryzias > Oryzias sinensis. The sequence continues at coordinate 3,261,434 of CM074503.1, read as the reverse complement.
CTAGTCTCCGGTTTGGTTGATGGTCAAAGTTAAACCCAAACACGTCCAAATCAAAGCCTCAAACTTTTAAAATAGGCATTTAGTAGTTATCTGTAAGCTAGATGTTCATAAGTCTGTTTTTTCAGAAGTTGGTATTGGAGCTTTGTCACAGCATGGCTGCTCCTGCCGCCATCTTGAGATTTCTTCAATATTTTTGATTTTACGGAAGGTTATGCTGCATAGGGGTTTGATCCAGTCGATGAAATATTTACATTAAAAGTGGTGCGAAAGAGGAAGGGGATCTACTTTGCAGGCATCTGGCAAGACACCTGAGCAGCAGACAAGGTCCAAGATATTTCCTTTCTTGTGGGTAGGAATGGTGATATGTTGGAGAAAACCAAAACTGTCCAGACAGGATACAAAGTCTTTGGTAGTAGTTATTGGTTCTGTCTATGTGGATATTGAAGTCACCCAGAAATATTTTACTTGTTGAGAGTAGGGAGAGGTGTGTCAAAAAAGTTGGAAAATTGAGAGATAAACTTCTTATTATGTTTAGGTGGGCGATAGATGGTGGTAATGATAGTTAGAGTTGATCCAGAGAACTGGCAGTCGAAAGATTCAAAAGATCCAAAAAACAGGAGCAGTCACAGGCGCTATCCTCTAGTTCTCGCGACAATTCATTGCGAGACCGCCCCCTCAGCGCGAGTCAGGTGGTTTGGCGATGTAAAACAAACTCTGGTGGAGTAGCGTCATAGAGTGGAGTAAAATCCTGAGGCTGTTGCCAAGTTTCAGTCAAGCACATGAAATTGAAACTTACAATTATTGAGGATATCTTGGACAAGATCCTACTTGATTGTGAGGGAGCGAATTTTCAGTAGACCGAAGTTGACAGTCATGCCAGGGAGGTTGTTAGCCTTGTTATGTTTCTTAGCAGTGCTGCTAGCTTACCTCACAGCGCTGGGTTTCGCACTGGCCTTCAAAACACTGAAACGCAGCAGAAGGGTTTTTTGGGTTCCAGATGCATTCTGATCCTGTCATTTAGTTGGAAACATGGTAGTATAAATGTATATTTCATAATTCCAACTCTTTCTTATTATTTATTCATGCATGCTATTGTAGTTGTATACTTAAAGAAATTCCAAGTGAGGCAACATTCAACAATAATGCCAGTAAAAGTTCTTGATTTCTATCATGTCTAGAAGAACATAAGTAAAAAGAAGTTCAAATTTACCCCACTCAAATTACCGCAAAAATCACAGTGTTATATCACAGCAACTGAGCATTACATTCACCCATTGAAACTTGTGCCTTTGTCATTAAAAAGTTGTAAAAATAATTATTTCACTCTTAAGAAAGCACAGACATCAGAGATGTTGCACTACTGTGCATATTTATATGAGAGGTGTTGCAGAGACCGTCACAGCAGAGTTTCTTGAGTTGATGGACACAGCAACAGCTGATGACATAGTCATCTGTCTAGGTACTGCGCCAGACTATGTTGAAGTGAACTGGTCATGTGATGTCAGTCTGTTCACTGGTGGCGCCCCATCAAAGGTCAGGAAGATGGCAGGTGTTGCCACAAAATTCAGGCAGCAAACCAGGAAAAGACTCTTGGACATTTCATTGTGTTTTGCACACTTGAATGACAGTGAATGTGTTGCTGCACATGATTTGAATCCTGATATTGATGGCTGGGTGAAGTTTCAGGAGAGAAAAGGAGGTTAGCTTCAAATTCTTACGTTCACAAATGTTTGCAAGTTTCATTGAGTTTATTTTTTCATTGATTTGCACATTTACATTCTAGGTAGGGTGTTTCATTTTTTTCCGTAGCCCCTCTTGAGAATATTTTTGGGATTGTTTCAGTGTCAGATGTAAAATATTCAGTCTGTATAAAATTGAATAAACCGATTTTTTTTTTAAAGTGAAATGCATTTTATTTTACATCCATTGGCCTCTGTGAATGAATGTGTAATAAAAAGTGATTAGGCTACCATGGTGGTTAAGGCATTTTTTCCATCTGAGTGTAAAAAAAAAGTAGCTCTTCTTTGCTTTTATGTTACTGGCCCGGCCCACTTGAGTTCAGACGGGTTGAATGTGGCCCCCGAACCAAAATGAGTTTGACACTCCTGCTCTAAACTTTTATACTTGAGGTTGCATGTGTTATTGAACAGTGGAAGATGAATCGGTACCTTCCTTGATATTTTTCCAGGATATTTTTCCTCCAAAGTCAAATAACAAAATGTGAATGCTAAAATAAGAATGGTGCAGAAGTATTGGACAGAAATCTGCCTAAAGGCTCAGTTGAGCTAGTTGTAAGATTCCCCGGAGAAATATGAACTGTGTTGTTTGCAAGCACAGCATTCCTGCTTTGGTGTCCCTCTCAGGGAGTCAGTGGGCTCTGCCTGGCACAGCCTTTATCTGCACAACTATTTTTAAAACTGTAGGAATTTAATCATAACATTAACTTTCTGCCGAGTCCTTTTAAAGCCCCAAACATTTCTTCCTGTTGTCTTTTTTGTTCCCCATGTCCTCTGTTGGGATAGTTTTGGGTAAAGTAAGGTAGTTTTTTTAATTTTTATTTTTGCATCATGAATTCATGTTTTATTTTAGTTTCTGTTTAGCTACTTCCAGGTTAACATCAATGGCAATTCTTGCTGTGGGTCCATGTGTCTTTTTATAGAATAGAAATGAGCATTAATGTCAACAGTTAGGTCAGGTAATAGAAATAAAATGGAAAAGAGTAGCGTGTGTACAAAAAAAACTCCTGCTTCCATGTCAATGCGGCTGCCTTCAATTCTGTTTTTTTTAATTGTGTTGCTAAGCAACCATACATCATTTTACTGGTTGAAATGCAGCATTGCAAGTTTAAGGAGCTTTGTTATAGAAGCAAGTCCTTATGATGAGAAAGATATTTTTGTCTGCTGATGGAGTTGTTAATGGAAGCGCATCTATTCAAAAGTCTGGTGGAGACACAATGACTCTGCTAATCATTTCACTCATAAAACCGGAGTTCAACAACTGTGGTTAGGATGTTGTGTTAGGGTAATACTTTCAACATCAACTGAATCTTACATTTTATGGCCTCATTAAATGATTTTTTTATCATTTTCCACACATATCAAAATACATTTTCAATCATCTTTGTTTTTTATTGTAAAATAAAAGATTCTTCCTGATTTTTATTTGATTACTCGTCAACGTCTTCATCAAATCAAATTGGAATAGGAATGTTGTATTCAACTTAAGAACCAAATGGAGAAATACTGCTAAATTGCAGTTTACCTTTTGTGGTCTTGCTGTTTTATAGACTTTTGTCAGTGCAATTTTGCATGCTTTTTTTTTTCCTTTTTTAACAACACACTGTGTTCTGCGTCCTAATTGGCTGTAGTCCATTGTCGATCAACCACCTCTGTGCCATGTCTCTTTTACAGAATGTGTTTGGTTTGCCATACTTACACACATTTTCAATTGCAATCACATCTTCGTGTCTGTTCTGTAATACTGGACATATTTTTCTGTGAATGTTTGAACTTTGAGAGTTTAAACAAGAGAAAAGTGTGGAAATGTTCAAATCTGTCTGAGAAAAGTCTACAGAGTGTGTAGTGAGGGGTTTTACAACCCTAAAACATCTAGATTCCTACGAGCTTCCTGTGCACTGAAACCATGGAAGTCTTCCTCCTCAGTGTGGGATTGGAATAGCGTCAGGCATTCTTGGCCATACTCTCTCTCAGCCTGTCCTTCGTTGTCGCTGTCAGTGTCACTCTCATCCTGAGGTAAATTCACTCCTGAGCTCCTGAGCTTTTCCAAAGCCGTTGGTGATGGTGGATTTTTTCACGCTGCTTTTAACTATTGCTTTTAACTTGAAAGCTGCATCATCTGCATTTCTTCTTGCATTTTCCATGATGAGGGTCTGTTTGTGCTAATCATTCACAAAGCGACTATACCGTATTCCCCCTGTCTCACTGCTCGAGCACCCCTAGCGGCCTTTAGAAAAAATGCATAAAGAAATAAATGCATAAATTAGCCGCATCATTGAATAAGCCGCAGGGTTGAAAGCTTGTAACAAAAGTAGCGGTTTATAATCCGGAAATTAGGGTAAATATAAATCATAGTTAAAATGGGAATGTTTTTTTCAACCTTTTTTTTCTCTTCACGATAGCAGCAAACCATGCAGCTTCAGAGGAAATAACTCGCTCACAGAAGTCCACTTCATGACACGGTAAAATTATCTGCTGGCCCTGGGGTGGGATGGATCATTTCCTGTATTACCAGGCTTTTCGGGAGATCCTTCTGTGCATAGATGTGCATGCACACACACCCGGAAACCACTCACCCCCGCTGTGTTTTTTCCCCCCTTAAATAGTAGTTTTGTCTGAGGTCAGTGTATCAGTAGGGAAAGTGAAGCTAGACGTAGCTATGACGTAGCGGAGAACGCTGTGAACCAATTTCAGCAGAGGAGAGACTGGTGGGGAAAATAAAGAACAGCAGAGAGAAAAAACAGGAAGAAGAAGTAAAAACGGCTTTACCAAGTATATCATGCTCTCCTGAAGCCTTTCAAAGTAAACTATATCAATATCTGGAGCAAAAAGATAAAAAGGCAGCCAGCCACCAATTGTGCAAGTTCTCCCACTTAAAAAGACGAGAATTTTCATCATAGGTAAACCTTAACTGTGTAAGACATAAAGACAAAGGAATCTAGACAGACGGGGTAACCTAGTAAGTTACCGGTAGAGAACTAGAACCAAAAATAATAAGGCCACCATCAGTAACACACTACACTGTCAGGGACTCAAATCCTGCAATGCCAGAGGTTTCCCCCTGCTAAAGCCAGTACATATACAGGCCCGTCTAAAGTTTGCTAGAGAGCATTTGGATGAACCAAAAAAGGATTAGGAGAATGCCTTATGGTCAGATGAAACCACAATAGTATAAAAATAACTTTTGGCTAAGAACTCTACTCGTTGTTTTTGGAGGAGAAAGAATCCTAAGTTGCATCCAAAGAACACCATACCTCCTGTAAAGCATGCAGGTGGAAATATCATGCTTTGGGGCTAGTTTTCAGCAAAGGGACTAGGAGGATTGAACCGTGTAAAGGAAAAAATGAATGGGGCCTGGGCATTAAAGATGAAACATGGCTGGGTCTTTCAGCATGACAACGATCCCAAGCACACTATGGCGTCCCTGCCTCCAGTGTGGCTCCACTGATGTGTGAATGTGTATGAATGTTCCGGTGAGGGTAAGAGGGGCTGTAGGCACGTACTGGCAGCCATGCCTCTGTCGGTCTGCCCCAGGGCAGCTGTGGCTACATCAGTAGCTTACCATCACCAAGAATGAATGAGGAGTGAATGAATAATGGACACATTGTAAGCGCTTTGAGTGACTGGAAAAGCGCAGATAAATCCAATCCATTTTTATTATTACTGCCCAGGTTATGAAGGAGTGGCCTTTTGAGGAGCATTTCAAAGTCCTGGAGAGGCCTAGCCAATCTCAACCCTATAGAAAGTCTTTGAAGAGAGTTAAAAGTCCATGTTGCCCAGCGACAGCCCCAAAACATCACTGCTCTAGAGGAGGTCAGCATGGAGGAATAGGCCAAAATACAGGCAACAGTATGTGGAAACCTTGTGAAGACTTACAAAAAACGTTTGACTGCTGTCACTGCCAACCATGGGTATATAACAAAGTATTGACTTTTCCTTTGTTATTGGCCAGATACCTATTTTCCACCATAATTTACAAATACATTTTTTAAAAATCAGACTACATGATATGATACTATATTTCTGTTTTTTCTTTCTTTTTGTCTCATAGTTGAGGTATACTTATTATGAATATTACAGGCCTCTCTCATTTTTTCAAGTGGGAGAACTTAAAAATTGGTGGCTGACTAAATACTTTTTTGCCCCACTGTGAGTCACGGGAAGTGAGCGAATACTTTTGGTAATATAGTGTACATCATTTTATATCCCAGTCCTACTCTACTGGTATAAATGCTGGTCAAGATTGACATCTCTGATCAAGCTGTGGCTTGGTTTGTCGATTATCTGACAAATGGGTCACAGTCTAAACAAATATCTAGCTCCACTTCTCAAGGTCAAGAAAGGTGTGCCACAGGGTTCAGTTCTAGGTCCCATTTTGTTTTCCATTTATGTCAACAACTTTCCAAATGCATCTTATCTTTTTGGTCATTTATGTTTGCCCTTGATCAATCTCACAAGTTTAGAGTGTTTACTGTCTGCTTTTGATGTAGTTAAGTTTCATCTCTGTTCACTGAGAAAGGTCTTGAATGCAGGAAAAACAGAAGTGATGGTAATTTCACACAAACATGGATTACCGGAAAACACTCAGCCTCATAAAATGATGATGATAAATCAATAGAGATAGTAGATAAGTATAAGTACCTTGGTTTTGTGCTTGATGCAGAGCTCTTCTTTTAATTGCATGTTGCCACTTTGTTACACAAACTAAAAGTGAAGCTTGGATTTTATTTCAGAAATAAATCCTACTTTTCTCTTGGAGCTTGAAAAGAACAGAATATTTTGCCCATGATGAGGCGTTAGTCATGATTGTTGCCTCACGATCAATAAGCCCTTCTGTGGTACAGTGTATAAGTTGTTACGCAACAGTTTTTGATGCCTGTGTAGAGGCTTAAGAGGAAACAGGTTTTCATAATAATGTCAGACAAAGATGGAGAATAAAGATGCAGCTGCATCAGGAGGTCTGATGATGGTCTGGCCAAAACCAAATTCAAACCTTTTCAAAATACATTTCTCTTTTTGGATTGAAAACTTGCTGGTTGATCTTACAATATCACATCAAGCCATGATTCCAGTCCAATGTGTGGAAACACTTTGAATTGAGCATGTGACCATACAGTGTGGTAGAATGTTCTAATAATATTCCCTTTGTGTTATTTTTATGTTGGAAAAACAAGAGTGGACTGAACTTTATGAAACTAAAATGTAAATGGATTTGTTATTCATTCTTGTTTGTTTTTACACATTTAATTTACACTTGATTATCTTGCAAGAAACATAAGAAATTTGTAAAAGTTCACCTGCACTATTCAGTACCCAGGTATTCATTTCTGAGTCACACTGGTTAGATTTTTGGCTAAGGATGTCCTGGATTGGTCTTAAGTCAGTGAGTCGGGTAGAATCTGATCGTGCAAATTAAGCAAAATTGAAAGTGAGTCAAATTGGCTACCAAAAAAAATCAAATCAAATCATTGTTAAAACCAACAGTTATACCCCTACTAATTACCGGAACCCAAATATGTGTTTTGTTTCTATTGTATTTGTGTTTGGTGGAAAACTTTCTCCTTTCTTTTTCTAGGACTCCTTAAATGCTCTGGTCTTAGACTTGGACTACCCGGCACTACGCAAAAATAAAAACATTGAAACCTTCTTAAACCGATGTAAGTGCTTCTATAGCGACTGTGTCAGGGAATGTAGCATCCTTTGGGTGATCCACAGCTTTATTGACACTTCTGTGCCCTTTTTTCCTTCTCAGATGAGAAAGTCGTAGAGGAACTTCGAGATCTCCAAATGAAGTCTGAGGACTTTGAGAAAGTGAAAGTGATCGGTCGAGGAGCATTTGGTGAAGTGCAGCTGGTAATTCTCTTTTTGGTTTTTAATAAAAAATGTCATCTACAATTTAAATTTCCTCTTTAATTAAATATCGTTTTTTTTAAATACATACCTTACATGCTGCATACCTTCAGAAAGTTTAATCATCTCATCTGTGTGTGTTCTTTTGTTTTTCCACTTTCCACTGTTCTTTGATTTTTTCTACTTCTTAAATCTGTATTATTTTCATAAAAATCCCGAACATGGTGCTTTCAGGACCAATAAATCTGACCAAATAGTCAATCTCTCATCCCCCTGTGCGTGGGATGAGAGATTGGCATATAAAAGGGAAATGACTAGAAACTGATTCCTAATGATTTTTGTTTGGATTATTGCAATAGAAGTATGATGGACAAAAACAGCTCAGAAAAAATCTGTTTGTGTATCTGTGGTTACTACATTCCATTAACCTCTTAAGATCTGGCATCACATGCATGGATCACTCTTGTGGTTATATTACCAATTAATTCTGCTTAAGTAGGAGCCTGAGACTACGTGTGTAGAGGGTTAGCTCAAACATTAGCTTGTGTCTTAAGCAGTTAAAAATACGAGGAAATTAGAAAGTCAAAAAAGTTACGAAAGCTAAATTCCTGGTTTGATGAAAAATAGTAAGTAAATAAATGTATTTTTCCCATAAACATATTCACAGAGGATTTTAAATATTTAAAGTTTTTCCATATCAATTTGAGTTATTAGATGTAAAAAAAAAAAAAGATTTTGTTGGGTTTTAATTTTCTTTTGCCTCCCTTGTTTCTGCACCATCCAGGTCAGACATAAAGCCTCCCAGAAGGTCTATGCTATGAAGCTGCTAAGCAAATTCGAGATGATCAAACGCTCCGACTCTGCTTTCTTCTGGGAAGAGAGGGGAATCATGGCATTTGCCAACAGTCCCTGGGTCGTTCAGGTAGAAGATTTACAGCCGTTTCATTAAGCCTTGTCACATGCACCCATGTAGGGGGTTGAAAGATATGGGTCCTGCAGGTTTTTGGATTGTCTCTGCCTGTGTAGGGTCATAGACAGGAGCGGTTGCATCTTAAAAGGAGCGAAAGTGTGTCTTGGGCCAAATCCAAATTGCCCGCCTACCCCTACGGCAGGGGTGCTCATTACGTCGATCGCGATCGACCGGTCGATCTTCAAGGACATGAGGGTAGATCGCAGGCCAGCAAAGATAAATGCTGGTAATAAAAAAAATGTAACCACCAGCCAATCAAAATCCTCACCGAGAAGTACAGGACTTGATTGACATGCAGAACGGCCAATCGGACATCCTCTGATATATAAATGTGTAAATTCTCGCTTTCTGACCGCAGCACATCAAGTCCCCGGGAGAAAACCACTCCGGACAACCAGAGTGTTTATTGAAGCCGCCCCGCGTGTCTCTTCCTGCTATCAGCTTTGCGGTTCTCCCCCGATAAATAAGAGCTCATCAAGGAAACATTTTTTTTCCCGTGGCACACGCTTCGTACAGAGCCAGCAGCGTGTTGGAAATGCCACGCTCCCCACGTTGCACGGTTTAAAACAGAGCATGACAGACGATAGTCTCTGCTTTCTGTCTTTGTAATAAAATGCCTAATCTGTTCATCTGTTAAGTATATAAACAACAATGTACAAAAAACATGTAACTAATAAACAAACATTTACTAATAGTATTTAAATATATATATATATATATATATATATATTATAGAGGTATATATATATATATATATATATATATATATATTCCCCTTATGTCACACATGTCACTAGTAAGGTGTGAGTACTGGGTCCTTACTGACCGTGCACAAATGCTGCACGTACGGGGGTGTCTGTGCAGTATTTGACGTAAGCGGGGACTTAGGTTATACGTAAGTGCCTATAGGATGTCCACTGGATGCCCATCACGTTATTTCCTAAATTCTGACAGTTAGGCTGCGTTTATTTGCACGCATTTATCACGTTGACAGCACTAAAGGGCCGAAAAAATGGGGTTAGAAAAAAGGAATTAGTACAACACATCTGCGTTCCACCTACTTCACCGTTACTTACCCTTGCGTGTTGTAGAAATGTTTACTTGGACCTGCCGCTTGAAGCTGCTTGTAGACAAAAATGACCATGAATGTTTTGCTCTATGGGCTCACAGAGCGGTCTACGATCTTTAAATGTTTAAAACAGGGCTGCTCATTCCTGGTCCTCGATAATAACTACCCTGCCTGTTTTCCATCTCTCCCTGCACTGCTTGCTGCTGATTACCTGGACCAGGTGTGTTCATTCAATCAGAATCTGGAGGCATCTGATAGAGCTAATCTGCAGCTAGCAGGACTTGGAGTTCTGGAAAACCGTCAGGGTGAGGACCAGGAATGAGCAACAAAAAGCCAATGAATTAACAATATTAAGCTTTTAATCATTCTGTTGAGGTATTTTACAACAACCACTCAAACAAAGGTAAATAATTGTTTGTATGTGTGTTCAGTTGTGCTGTGCCTTCCAAGATGAGCATTACCTCTACATGGTGATGGAGTACATGCCAGGAGGGGATCTGGTCAACTTGACCAGCACGTACGATGTTCCAGAGAAGTGGGCCAAGTTCTACACAGCAGAGGTGGTGATGGCTCTGGATGCCATTCACTCCATGGGCTTCATCCATCGGGACGTCAAGCCAGACAACATGCTGCTGGATCGACTGGGACACCTGAAACTGGCTGACTTTGGCACATGCATGAAGATGGACGCTGTAAGTGACCCTCAGGCTGTGAAGCTCGAGCTGCAGGACAATTTTACACTTCCTTTATAGGAATACCCGTCTATTCATTTATTTAACCTACTTTACCTTCTTACAAACAAAATGAATATACGTCTGTTTTTTCCCAGTCATTTACTGATGGAATTAATTTAAATCTGTGGGGATTAGTTGGTTAAAGTATTACTTATAAGGTTAGAATAGTATTCAAATGAAGGCAAAAATAAATTCATTCAGAAAGTACCTACATTAGAAATTGTCAGTTAAACTAAAAATATGCAGAAGACAAAAGGAATCACAGATTCTGGTAAATCTTGATGCTAGTTTTTCTGTTAAGGGCACTGTGTGTTCACACACCAGGGTGTGTGAAACCTGTTCTCCTCATTTGACCCATGCAGACACAGCTGTGACCATTTGGTGATGTAGCCTCCACAATCCAACCCCTTTATGCTGAGTGTCAAGCATGAAGTGTTTTTGGTATGACTCGACTGTGGATTTGAACTTACAACCTTCCAATCTTGGGGCAGACATGCTAACACTAATCCTTAACCAAAAAAAATTAATTTCAAAACAACATTTCTGTATGACTTTAGGTTTATCCTATTATGTCTTATGCAAAATTACAAGAGGTCAAAAGTGATGCAGAAAAAGAACAAAAAGAGTCATATCTACTTACTGTATTTTTTGAACTATACGTTGCTCCGGAGTATAAGTCAAAGCAGCAAAAAATAATAAATGAAGAAAAAATTAAATATAAGTCCTACTGGAGTTTTAGTAGAAAAGGGTAACGGCGTAATGCTGCACCCAACGCGACCCATGCATCAAATTTACACCTGCTGCCTCTTTTTCGATGCCTGTCAAATTCCATGCTCAATGCTCTTCCAAAACGATTCTTCGAAGATAAACTAGACTCTCCCTTCGCCTGTGGGAGAACCAACCTTTAGCCTAATCGCTACATGCAACCATTGACTGTATATCTCATTTACAACACATGAAAGACACGGATGATGTTGAGAGATCAGGTTTATTCATTTTAAACAGCTCACAAATGCATCAGGAAACACATCTCCTATCTCTGGGTTTATGAGATCTTTCAGAAACTCTCCCAGTATCTCGGGTGGGGCCCGGCGTTGGGCCCTCCTGGGGCTGCGGGGGGGGGCTGCTCTCCTGGTTGGGCCGGGGCGGCACTCTCTTTCTCCCCATGCCTCCCTGCTCTCTGGCTCTGGGGGCCTCGCGGCGGTCCTGCTCGTCCTGGCCTGGGTGGCGGACGTGGTCACCCGGGGGGCGGTTGTTCTCTGCCTGCTTCTTTTCACATTCCATCATCCATTTTAGAAGAACATAAACACTCACCTGAGCACAGGTGTTAGCTCACCTTTGCACAAACACTTTGCATGATTGAATGAAATATTTCACACTAGTTGGTTTTAAGGCATAAGTATGCGTGTGTGAACACTATCTGTTTTGTGAACATGTTGACATGTGGACATTTTTTCAGCTAGCAGGTGTGTTTATAACATTTGAGTGTGTGTGGGCACAGGCCCCGCCCCTTTGAGATTTGTATTCTAATCGAACCTTACCGTAATGATAAACATCCAGTAACGTGTTGCTTTATGCTGCTTCATGGTTTTACCCCCCCATGATCACCCTCCTATCCCCCCTCTCTCTAACATCCCTCTCTCTTCTCTCCTTTCCTTTTCCGTCCGGTCCAACGCCAAAGATTTTCAAAAACAATTCAAATGAATAAAGTTTGGCCTCGATTACAAAAGGGGTTTATTCAGACATACCTCTGGTTTGTCTGAAGATTAATAACCCCTGTTGTAAAAGTAAAATATGTCCAACATAAGAGGCCCTCAGCTCTCATCTGTCTGCCCAGCTGTTGGAGAGGACAAGGTAAAAAAAAAAACCTCTCCCAGTATGGTGAGAGTCACCATCTACTGCAGGAGTCATGAATGACCGCCGCTTTCAGCTGTACTTTTGTCTCTCTGTGACCCAGTTTGATGATGTTGCTGCCCCGCTTTAGTCCGTGGTGAGGAAAAATAAAAAACAAGAATAACTTTTTTTTTTAATCACATTAAAGTCACTTCTGAGTATAAACTATGCAAAAAAAAAAACTTAAGTCTCCAAAAATAAGGTAATATAGAAGTGGTTCTATTTTGAAACAAAATTTTTTTTTAATATTAAGTACTGACCAGAATTTACATAGAAAAGACAAATAAAACACAAGTTTTATAACATTTAAGGATATATATTGAAACAAAGCCCAGACTGTTCCGTTTCCAATGTATAAAAACATGTTGAATGGACTAAAATCTGCTGATAATTGGTAAATAGCTTTTCTACCTCCCTAGAAGGGCCAAAGTGCTTTACAGTTCCATTCACCCATCAACACACACATTCACACACTGATGGCGGCTCTGCTGTCTAACACTGGTGCCAACCTATAACCACCACAAGCAACGTGGGGTTCAGTGTCTTGCCTAAGTACACTTCGACACATGGGCGATCAAGCAAAACCTGTGATCTTCCGATCGGAGATCGACCTCTGCACCACAGCAGCAGAGAACAGATCATCGTATTCGACTGGAGAAAAATAGATTTTTCTCAGCTTACATGACAACAGTTGAGCTTGTTTAAATATTTTTGCATTTTTTCTGTGACAGGATGAGGATTCTAAACTAAAGAGTGAATCACTTTAAATGCATATATTAGAATGTTTTTTTTTCTTTGTTATTTTGATGCTAAGATTTAGGATTGCCATGCTCTCAAAACAGCTGAAATTGTGTGGGCAGCGTTGATGGATGCTGCAACCCTCAGGGTCTGCTTTCTTTAGTTTTAACACCTACAATATGGCCAGAAATGGCAACCTCTTAGAAAAATAACAGCCTCCAGTTTGCCGTCATGTATTTGGAACTGATTACAGGTATGCAGCTGAATAAGTGCTCTGGATTCCAGTAAACACAACTTCTGTCTTTACTTCTTTTTGACACCTATATAAAACATTTCTGTGATGATTGAATACATTTTGGCCACAAAAGAGACAGCAATGATTTACCTTCACAGGTTGAATGGTGCCTCTTGTGTTTCAGACTGGCATGGTGCGCTGTGACACAGCTGTGGGAACTCCTGACTACATCTCCCCAGAGGTGCTGAAATCTCAGGGAGGAGACGGTTGTTACGGAAGGGAGTGTGACTGGTGGTCTGTGGGAGTCTTCATTTTCGAGATGCTTGTTGGTTGGTGGATTTTTTTTATCAAAGAGAGATTGCTTTGTGATGCAGCTGCATGTCATTCATTTCTGTCCCCCATACTACTCTTAGGTGACACCCCGTTCTATGCCGACTCTCTGGTGGGAACCTACAGTAAAATCATGGACCACAAAAACTCCCTCCATTTCCCAGAGGAAGTGGAGATCTCTGCAGATGCCAAGAACATCATCTGTGCCTTCCTGACTGACCGGTAGAAAAATGTATTTTGTGTAGTTTTGTTTGCCAGTTTGGAGTGGTTTTGTTATTTTATTTTATTTTGTTTTGTTTTTTCTCTTTTTTTTCTTCTTTTCTTAATATTATATGTTAAATTCTCCCACTATGGTGGGATGACCCAATGCATAGCAGTCATCCAGTCCTAAATCTGTGTTTATTTTTGAGGGAGGTGCGATTGGGCCGAAACGGCGTGGAGGAAATCAAACAACACCCCTTCTTCAAAAACGACCAGTGGACGTTCGACAACATCAGAGAAAGTGAGCATCAGCAGCCTAGAAGCAAATTTATGGGGTGTCATTATAGATCCAAACACCCCAGCCGAGGGTGAGGAAACACCCGTAAACGGTCTAATTTGAAATAAAATAAATATGTGGTAAAATATCATAAAAAGTATACTAGTAAAATTCTGGATTAAACAGATATGTATATGATAAAATGTCATAAAATACAAGAATAAAAAAAAAATCTAGATTAAGCAAATAAAATGATGTGATAAAACATCATAAAACATAAAAAGAATGAAGAATAAATATATATTTGATAAAATATCATAAAATACAAGAATAGAAAATAGTAGATTAAACAAGTAAAATGCTAAAATGATGTAATAAGACATCATAAAACATAAAAAGACATAAAATCTAATTAAAGGCTAATTTAAAAAGGTGTGTCTTTAATTTATTTTTAAAAACCTCCACATCCTCAGGTAGACTGTTCCACAGACGAGGCCCATAGTATCTAAACGAGGCCTCGGCGTGGTTTTTTGTCCTGACCCTGGGGACCCTTTGCTGGCCTGCACCTGAGGACGAAGGACTCTAGGAGGTTCATACGTTAAAAGCAAGTCTGATATAAAAGAAGGACTAAGCCCATGGACACTCTTAGAAACTATTAAAAGAATTTTTAAATCAACCCTGAAGCTGACGGAGCCAGTGCAGAGATTTAACTCTGCTAGTCCAGCAGAGTTCTGGACTAGCTGCACGCGATTGAGAGTGGTTGTCTTTACACCAGAAAGGAGGGCATTACAGTAATCTAATCTTGATGAAATACAAGCATGGATTAAGATTTCAGCACTGGCTCTAGAGAGAAAGAGTCTCACTCGGTGGATATTCCTTAGAGGCTAAAATGCAGATTGGTAATATGTTTTACATGTTGGCGAAAGCTAAGATCTGCATCTGAAATCACATCCTGGTTCCTTACTGTGTTACGTGTAGTCAAAGAGTTGGTTGACAGATAAGATTGAACCCTATCTCTCTCAGCCTCAGAACCGATACCAAGACTTCAGTCTTGTCCTGGTTGAGCTGCAAAAAATTCTCTCCCATCCACATTTTAATGTCTAAAATACAATTTAAAAAACACTGCCTCCACAGTAAAACACTGTGGAGGCAGTGTGATGGTCTGGGCGAGCATGGCTGCTAGTGGCACTGGGACACTAGTGTTTATTGATGATGCGACACATCAATGAATTCTGAGGTGTTCAGAGACAGACTGTCTGCGCAGATCCAGGTGAATGCAGCCCTGTCTGCGCAGAGCAGGTGAATGCAGCCAAACTGATTGGGCGGCGTTTCATAATACAGATGGACAACGACCCAAAACATACAGCCAAAGCAACTCAGGAGTTTATTAGAGCAAATAAGTAGAATATTCTTGAATGACCAAGTCAGTCACCTGATCTTAACCCAATTGAGCCGCATTTCACTTGTTGAAGACTAAACTTCAGACAGAAATGCCAACAAACAAACAGCAACTGAAAGCCGCTGCAGTAAAGGCCTGGCAGAGCATAGAAGGAGAAAACCCAGCATCTGCTGATGTCCATGAGTTCTAGACATCAGGCTGTCATTGCTTACAAAGGCTTTTCAACCAAATATTAGGAATGACCATTTTGTTTTTAGTTATTTCAATTGTCGAATTACTGATGAGCACATGAAATGAAGGGATTGTGTTTACATTTTTTTTAGCTTGTCACATTTTTATGCAATCTTTTTGTTCAACCCATGGAATAAAAGCGGAAAGTCTGCACTTCAATGGCATATGAGTTGTTTTATTTAAACTACAGAAACAAAATTAGAATTAATGTGTCCCTGTCCGAATATCTATGGTCCTGACTGTATATGCTAAGCATCCTAAGTTAAACGAAGCATCATTTCAGGAGGAAAGTCCACCTCTTACCACATGTTTTTGTCTAGATGATGAAGCAAACGTTTTTATCAACGAAACAAAGTCCACAAGTAGTTTCCCAGGTCGCTTTTATTGCAAGAAACATCCACCATTAACTTTGATCATTAAATATGTAGCAACAAACATTACAAAAAGTATTCATTAATAATAATAATAATAATAATGCCATAACACCATGAAGATGAGACACAGCAACTCATGATGAATTCACAAATTAATTCAGACTCATCAAAACCATTTTTAGTGGGACATACATTAGGGGTGTGTATCGGCAAAAGTCTGGCGATACGATACGCGCCCCGATACGCGTCCCACGAAAAGATACTTACTATGATGTTATACCGGAACACATTTTCTTTTCTCTTGACTTGGAGAAAACTCGAGCTAAATATTAATACGCTTTTTCATCCATACATCTTCCTCCGCATGCCCTCGACCGGGTCGCTGGGGTAGCAGTCTAAGCAAAGAACCATGGCCTCAGATTTAGCGGTGCTGACCCTCATCCCAGCCGCTTCACACTCGGCTGCAAACTGCCCCAATGCACGCTGGAGGTCCTGGCTCGATGAAGCCAACAGGACAACATCATCTGCAAAGAGCAGAGAGGAGATCATGTGGTCCCCAAACCAGACCCCCTGCGGCCCCTGGCTGCGCCTAGAAATTCTGTCCATAAAAATTATGAACGGATCCGGTGACAAAGGGCAGCCCTGCCAGAGTCCAACGTGCACCAGAAGTCTGACTTACTGCCGGCTATGTGAAACAAGCTCTTGCTCCAGTCATACAGAGACCGAATAGCCCTCAGTAAGGCTCCCCGGACCCCATACTCCCAGAGCACCCCCCACAGGATACCACGGGGGACGCGGTCGAACTCCTTCTTCAAATCCACAAAACACAAATGGACTGGATAAGTGAACTCCCACAATCCCTCCAGCACCTTAGAGAGGGTGTAGAGCTGGTTCACTGTTCCACGACCAGGACAGAAACCGCACTGTTTTTCCTGAATCTGAGGTTCAACCATCAGGTTCGACCCCTTCTTAAAAAGGGGGACCACCAATCCAGTGGTACAGTTCCCAACTGCCACGCGATGCTGCAGACACGTGTCAGCCAAGACACTCCCACAGCATCCAGAGACTTGAGGCTACTCGGGGCGGACTACTCCTGGTGCCTTCCCACTGAGGAGCTCGTTGATTACCTCAGTGACTTGAGCTTGGATGATAGACAGCCTCACCCCAAAGTCCTCACCCTCTGCTTCCTCAAAAGAATGCGTGTCAGTGGGATTTAGGAGATCCTCGAAGTATTCCTTCCACCGCCCGACAATGTCCCCAGTTGAAGTCAACAGTCCCCCACCTGCACTGAAGACGGTGCCTGTAGAGAACTGCTTTTCCCTACTGAGGCGCCGGACGGTTTGCCAGAATGTCTTTGAGGCCAACCGATAGTCCTTCTCCATGGCCTCACCGAACTCCTCCCAGGACCGAGTTGTTGCCTCCGCAATAGTCTGGGCCGCAGCTCGCTTAGACTGCCGGTACCTGTCAGCTGCCTTTGGAGTCCCACAGACCCAGGCCTGGTAGGACTCTTTCTTCAGCTTGACGGCATCCCTTACTTCCAGTGTACATCGGGTCCGGGGGTTACTATATCAAGCAATAAAGTAAGCGAGACGGAAAGACAGACACAGACGATTTAAAATTTCAAATCTAGATATTTTCTAGTGTCTTGCTGTTGTAATAAATTGTGGAATAACGTATGTTGACCTGTGTTCTAAATTTTTGTTGTTCCGGTTACCTACTGGCCAGCACAGTAGAGGGATCCATCGTTCTTGGGCACCACCAGCTTGACCTGTAGGGCGTGCCGTTGCTGTGGTGCCCGTTCTAGTTGGGCGGGCTGGGGTCCCACTCTGTGGTCTAATAGCCATGGATGGGGCCCTAGGCTGCCCTGTGTTGGGCGGGCGCTGCGGTAGTGACCCCTGTGGTCCGGCTGGGCCTTGGAATGAATGGATCCCCATGATATTGTTTCCTCGCAGCAGAACTAAGCCAGACCTTCTTCAACTGCAGTTCTTTGTTTCTGTTCACGGTACTACTGGGGTAACTGGGTGGGTGGGGGTGGGGGTGGGGGGTGGAGAGGGAGGGGTACCTTATTTGTGTGATTGTCCTTTATTTTCTGTTTTGAACAACTTTCATTTCTTATGACTGTTTTATCTGTTTTTATGTTAAGCGCTTTGTTTTTTTAACCAAAATGAAAGGCGCTATATAAATAAATAAAGTTTGAGTAAGTTTGAGTTTGAGAACATTCAGGGTATTATGACCTGAACCTCTTTTTTTTGTGTCCATTGTCACTTTGTGCTGGACACCCTAAGCCAATCATAAATGAGTATTCACCCAGACCATGGTATCATTTATCAACCTATGTTCTAAATTTCTGTTGTTCAGGTAGCCAACTTGCATTTAGGCCAGCTCAATAGAGTATTCTAGCTATTTGATCGGAACTTCTTTTTTGGTGTCCATTATCATCCTGCAGCCAATCGGAATCAAATCTTCACAGAAATCCAGGTTTTAATACAAAAAAAGAGGGGATTAGAAAAGAGTAGAAAAGAGTCATACCTTTAAAATCTAAACTTGGTGTAAAATTAGTGATACCCTGCGTGAAAACCTGCAGCAGGAATGTTCTCATAGCAGCAACTTTTATCAAAAACATCCAAGCTCTTTATTAGACAGAGAATTTGTTGACACAGAAATTCCTCCTTCCGTCCGTCCGCTCATGCCCACCATTTTCCACTCTTTTTCCGCCTCATCAGCTGTCGCCCCGGTAGTCCCCGAGCTGAGCAGTGACATCGACACCAGCAACTTTGATGAGATAGAAGATGACAAAGGCGATGTGGAAACCGTACCCACGCCTAAGGCCTTCGTCGGAAATCAGCTGCCGTTTGTCGGCTTCACCTACTTCAAAGAAGATCAGTGAGTTTTCCGTCTCTTAATCTGGTTAATTTCTGGAGTCACTGTGGTTTAAACTTATTTTTCTTCTTCTTTCCTTTCTTAAGGTTACTTAATGCTTCTAACAACTCCTCAGTGAATAATGAGAACCTGAAAGGAGAGGTAAATACTTGAAAGAGGTGTCAGAACCAAGCGGTACAGGTGTCTGTTTGCACCACAGCATAGAAAGATTGTTCCATTAGTCTAGATTTAGTCTGTAAAGTGCTGGATTTGGATTTTTTTTCTTATCCTGGGATTTGTTGGCATTTTGTCAGAGTTTAAGCATTCTTAGAAGCACCGAAAGACTTGAGCAGCTTTCAAGGCAGGTCGTTGATTTAATCCGAGACTCGTATTGACTTTAGATTGCCATCCACTGCAGGCCAAAGCCTTTATTTACAGTGTAACTCCACCTGAAAAAAACACACATGTACCCAATGAAAATATTAAGCTGAGGTTTTGAGCCTTATGTATGTCCTCCATCATCAGAAAATGCCACAAGAACATGTTCAAAAACACAATATTCCTTAAATCGGGTGATTAAGTTCTATTTTTTTATCTGGTCAGGCTAGTTGTTTGGTCATAAAATCCTATTTCTGTTGGACTAAAGAACAAAGCATAATTGTTTCACTTAAAGTTTATTTGCATGTAGATGAAGAAAAACAGAACATAAAAACCAACAAACTTTAAAGGGCCACTGTCATGAAAAATCCACTTTTTTGAGCTTTTATGTGTTTTTGAATGTTCATTCCTCTCTATAAACACCCCAAAGTGGCATTTTGATCCATTCACGCATTCCTGAATATTCCTCTAAAAAACCTGCACTCTGAGAACCAGCCCCTCCCAGCCCACGAAAATGAGTGGGTTCTTGCGTTGTGACGTCACAAAATGAAGAGTCTTTTTTACAGCTCTATTTTTATATGTGAAAGACTTGGTGTCATATGATAGCAGCCTGGCAAAAACTGCAGTTATTCATTTTTCCTCTATGATCAATTTGTGAACAGTTGGCAATCTGAGTCCCTGATTGGTCAAAGTTTAACCTGGTTTAACATTGTGTTTAACTCTTGTAGCAACATGTGAATGAATGCAGAGGCCTGAAACACTCATTTCTGCTTGTTTTCATTTCAAATGGCGCATATCTGAGGGCGGCGTAAACGTAGCTTTCCGCTGTGCTTGGCAGAGTTGTTCCAGAGCAACAGGGAGGATTTAAAGTGATATAAAGAGTTTAGTTAACTTGTCAGCATGTTCTCTATGCTATGGTTATCTGAATAACTGTCTAATATACTAGATTCCTCCTATGTTTCATGAAGCTAAATAAGCATCAATGTGTTACAGGAGTACAGTAAATATTCAGTCTATTATTGTTATCTATTCCATTGTTAGTATTTGCCTATCAAGAGGAAATGTTCGCTCCTGTAACCATATTTCTTGTTGTTGTTGAATTTTCATGAATTGTCATGGTGATAGTTCTAAAATCGTTCTAAAGACTCTTCATTTAAATCTCCTCTCATTTGTCGTGACCTTGTGGTTATAGTCAGCAGCTTTGCAGAAGAAACTGCACCACCTGGAGTTGCAGTTTAATAACGACAAGCAGGTCAAGGATGATCTGGAGCAGAAATACAGGTACTGGGTGAAGCCCGGGTGTAGCTGTTCTAATGTAGCATACAGATCATTCGTGATTACCTCATGCTATTTTTCTCTGCAGAACAGCCTCAGGTCGCTTAGAAAAAATAACCAAAGAGCTTGAGGAAGAGGTAGGTTTGTCCTTCACTATCAGAAGACACACTCTGGTCCTACATTTGCTTTCTCCACTGCTATGAGTTTCTCGCTCACTTAAAAAAAAACTTTCCCAGAAGCCTCAGCTGAATCAGAAGAACCATTTTTAATATTCACACTTCATTACACTCCTACTGAAAGCATCAGATGCTGTCAGCTGCAGTGCCTTGCTGCATGTTAACATATTAACCACTTGTAGAGATAATAAAAAAATCGTATCCTCACAGTTTCCCCCCTAAACTGATTTACAGAATCACAGCACCATGAAATTAGGCTTGTATGAAATGCAGACAGAAATGTGGAGTGATGGATTTTTTTCAGGTGAACTGCAGGAAGTGCTTGGAGTCAAACTTGAGGCAGCTGGAAAGAGAAAAGGCTCTGCTGCAACACAAGAGCTTGGAGAGTCACCGTAAGGCCGAGAGCGAGGCTGACAGGAAACGCTGCCTCGAGAATGAAGGTACTAGGATTACATAGAAGAGAAGTTTACAGGCTTTATTCAATTCTTCAAATCATTTCCTTAAAGTCCCACTCTGATCATTTTTAAAATCTATTTTCAAAGCATTCCCAGTGTTCCTTTTAATTATGATTTTGCCGTTTTTAGCCACAAAAAAAAAAAACTTTTTTAGGACACAGTTTCTGCAGAGCGGCAGTAGTTCATTATGTTATGTTCATATTATATGTCTTTAGTTGTGGGTGGAACTGATGCGATTGAGCAACCCCCCCTCCCCCCCATTGCTGGAAGCTTAGAGCAGATGGCTTGTGGTCCACTCAGCGTACTTTCTATGTAGCTAATAAGTTTTTTTAAATGGTAATTTTTCACCTGCTCCTAATTTAAATTGAAGAAATACTTAGAAATGCAATTATAAGCTACATTTTCTTAACATATATCATACATCATCAGAAAAATGCTGCAGAATATTCATTAGAGTGAGTCTCTAAAGGATTACTTTAACAAAAGACAATCCAAAATGTTTCTTTAATTTATTTCAAAACACTATTTTCTGTTAACTTTTATTTTTATCTTTGTTTTTGGTAGAATTCTGCAAATTTAGAAAATGTGTTTTTGGTCAATTAGATGCAACTTTGTTTATTTGGACAACGCTGCCACCTCCTGGTTATAGGATAAAACTGACTCATGTGGTGGTTTTCTGCCTCTAATCAAATTTGCAGCTGAAGGAAATGGAAAAAAAAGGCTTTGGTTTAAACTCGCTTTTATAGACCTATTATTTGCCCAAACTATTTGAATGAAGTTAAACTACAATAGAAAGGTGTTTTATTGTTTATCACTATAAATAGCTGATTTTTATTTTGTATTGTTCAGTCAACAGCCTTCGTGATCAGCTGGATGACCTGAAGAGAAGAAACCAAAACTCTCACATTTCTAATGAGAAGAACATCCATCTGAGAAGACAGGTCTGTCAACTTCTGCTGGTCCTCCTTTCTTAACCAAATCTTTGTGAGTCAAATGGGTTGGACCTGGGAAGGACTAAGTCTAACAGAAATAATAGAAGTTTTCATATTATTTATATATTTTTTTTCATTAAACACCTCTATTTCATTCCATTTAATGCAGAATCATGTGTCCGAAAGCTTCCCACTTTTGTTAAGAATGTCCATCACATTATACTTTACATCATAATCTTTACTCTATGCCCCCTCAGCTGGAGGAGGCCAACACTTTGCTGCGAGCTGAGACTGAAGCTGCGACTAGGCTGCGGAAAACGCAGACCGAGAGCAGCAAGCAGCTGCAGCAGCTGGAGGCCAACGTGCGCGAGCTGCAGGACAAATGCTGCCTGCTGGAGCGAACCAAGCTGAGCCTGGAGAAGGAGTGCATCAGCCTGCAGGCGGCGCTGGAGACGGAGAGGAGGGAGCAGAGTCAAGGCTCAGAAACCATCAGCGATCTGATGGGTGGGTCATGTTCCTGCCCTGTTGGTCATTTTAACCCAGATTCAGAGCATTGTCTTCAATAATTCTATTCTGCTCCACTGCATGAGAGAGTGTGATTCCATTTACAGAAATCTATTAATAATTACCCTCCCAAACCTGGTTTTGATTGAGAACAGCGATCACTCTATTTTTTTACAGTATTGATCTGCAGCTGCTGCACAGGAGGCTGTTTGTTCAACAATATAACACCAAACTCTGATATTGAGTGTATAATAAGCCAGTAGAAGAGATTTCTTTTAGTTGTCATTAAACATTTGTAAAAAGTGCAGAAATGTTGCAGAAAAAACCTGTTGTAAGACTTAACCACTAAAAAAAACAGTTTATCATGTTGTCATACTGGAATGGGCTTGGGTAGAATCCCGATACTGGGAGAAATGAAATAAAGCTTTGCTGTAGAGCAAACAGTTGATTTCTGATTTTCCCACCTGCTTTCTGTCACAGGACGCATTTTGGCTCTGGAGCAGGAGGCTCGCCAGCAAAGACAGGCTCTGTCTAAAGCAGAGACCGAGAAGAGACATCTGCAGGACAAACTCACTGATCAGGAGAAGGTACAGCAGAATGAAAAGAATAAAAAGACTGGATCCATCAGACGTTAGTTAACATCTTGCACAAAAACGCTATTTTGATGTTGTCTGAGTAGGAGATGAGCAGCAAAGAGATCGATCTGACCTACAAGCTGAAGGTCCTGCAGCAGGAGCTGGAGCAGGAGGAGACCTCTCACAAGGCTACCAGGGCTCTGCTGGCAGACAAGAGCAAGATTAGGGTGACCATTGAAGGTGCCAAGTCCGAGTCCATGAAAGGTAAGGAAGGGTGGCAGTACAGCCATTTAATTAGTGTTTGCAGGTCATTTACAATTAAACACAGGTATCTAACAATTTTAGAGTCCCACTCTGATCATCTATTTTCAAAGCTTTCCCAGTGATCTTTTAATTATGATGATGCTTTTTTTTTAGTCAAAATGAACAAAACCTGCTGAGCGCGGTGCTTGTGGTCCACCCAGTGTATTTTCTACATCACAAATAAGCTCTATTAAAAATCTTTTGTCTCCTCTTGATTAACCACAATTTAAAAAAAGCGAAAATGAAAAAAAATACATTTTAAGCTTAATTTTTTTTACAATATGTCTTCGATCATGGGAAAAATGCCAAAAGAACGTGTGTGAAAACCACTACAAACACAATTTTCAGCTGTTAGCACCCAGAGAACACTCGTCCTTTCACGCAGAGATGGAGCAGAAGCTGTCGGAGGAGCGGTTGGCCAAAATGCGGCTGGAGAACAGGATCCTGGAGCTGGAAAAACACAGCAGCATGATGGACTGCGACTATAAACAGGCCTTACAGAAACTAGAGGAGCTGCGCAGACACAAGGACCACCTCACAGAGGAGGTGAGTCCTTATGCAGGACCCCAATCAAGTTTGTTTGCTTTTTAAATGCCACCTACAGACAAATTCATGAAGAAAAAACAAACTCATTTCAAATAGTGCCTTCTGTTTTAGTTCTGTAGCAACTATTTTATTTTTTGTTTGCCTAGGGATGATAGACATGTCCATGTCCTTTTAAAGAGAATCAGCAAAAGTACGTGTTGGAATTTCCCTGGCAACAAAGTTTTTCATCCATTCCATAATCATTGTAAAACTCCCTTTGTGTGTTGTGTGCTTTGGTTGTGTTAGTGGATTTTGAAATATTTTATGAACTCCATAAGAGATTTTTGCCCCATTCTTTTGCCTGCTGTGATGTCAGTGGAGGTGGGGGAGGGGGGGGGGGATTTCGTTTTCATTGGCTACTAGGTCTGTGCAAATGTTGGTTAGATTTTGAGTTTGTGGAGAGGGTGTCATTTTTGGCTCAAAGACTCTGTAAGAAAGAAGGATTCCAAAAACGATGTGATTCTTGATGTCCAGACTGCTGCAGGACATATAAGCTGTCATTCAATGTACAAGTCTCTGCTCTATTTTGGTACGGTTTTTACTGGGAAATGACTGGGAACACTCACCTAACTCCCCGTTTGCCTGGATATGTTTCTCGTTTCCTCTCAGGTGAAGAACCTGACTCTGAAGATTGAGCAGGAGACCCAGAAGCGAAACCTGACTCAGAATGACCTCAAGGCGCAGAACCAGCAGCTCAGCATCCTGAGAACCTCTGAGAAGCAGCTGAAGCAGGAAACCAATCACCTGCTGGACATAAAGCGCAGTTTAGAGAAGCAGAACCAGGAACTGCGCAAGTCAGCAAACCTTAGATGTGACCCCCAACCTCATTTAATCACAAAGTGCCAAAAACTCACATTTCTCTTTTTGTCATTTTTGTCTTTAGAGAAAGACAAGACACAGATGGACAAATGAAGGAATTACAGGACCAGTTAGAAGCTGAACAGTATTTTTCTGTGAGTGTTTGATATCATACGTCTATTTGAACTTGAAGCCGTCCTGACGAAGGCCAATTTTGGGATTTCGTCTGCTTTCCAGACTCTCTATAAGACTCAAGTTCGTGAGCTGAAGGAGGATTGTGAGGAGAGAAACAAGCTATACAAAGAGATGCAGCAATCTCTGCATGAGCTGCAGGAGGAGAGGTAAAGATCCGCTCGGAGATCTTCTCTTACAGCTTTGTGAAATGTTGATCCAATTCTTTTACTGGTCTGTCAGGGACTCGTTAGCAGCCCAGCTGGAGATAACTCTGACGAAGGCGGACTCAGAGCAACTGGCTCGCTCCATTGCTGAGGAGCAGTACTCTGATCTGGAGAAGGAGAAGATCATGAAGGAGCTGGAGCTGAAGGACATGATGGCGCGGCATTGTCAGGAGCTGAATGAGAAGGACATTACCATCAGCTCAGTGAGTTGGAGCTAAAATCCTAGCTGTGTCTGCCACAGACAGAGAAGATGACGGCTGTGTTTTTCTATCCATGAAGCTTGAAGAAGCCAACAGGACTCTGACCAGTGATGTTGCTAATCTGGCCAACGAAAAGGAGGAGCTCAACTGCAAACTGAAGGAAGCGCTTGAAGGCACGCCACATACCTTCAAGATTTTCTACATTTAACTTGTTGGTTTATTTATATACATTTTTTTTGCCTGCAGAATCAGAGAAGTTGAAGGATTGGGAGCAGCAGATCAGTCAGATGAAGCAGGGATTTGAGAAACAGCTGCAGTCAGAGAGAACGTTGAAGACACAGGTTGGCTTTTGAGTACGCCACCGTCGTCTTGAGGCCTTCTTCCCCATTCCCCTTTAACTCTGAGGGGACTTTCTTTCATGTCCACCAACAGGCTGTCAATAAGCTGGCAGAGATCATGAACAGAAAGGAAATACGAGGTGGAGGCAGTCGTCGCAACAACGACACCGACATGCGGCGGAAGGAGAAGGAAAACAGGAAGCTGCAGTTAGAGCTCCGATCTGAGAAGGAAAAGCTCAACAGCATCATGATCAAATACCAGAGGGAAATCAACGAAATGCAGGCAGTAAGTGAACTCCAAAGAGAAATGTTCCAGTGTCCCACCATCTCAGGACCTTAGCCTCTGCTTGATGTTTGATGTGCAGCAATTGGCGGATGAGAGCCAGATGCGCATCGAGCTGCAGATGGCTCTGGACAGTAAGGACAGTGACATCGAGCAGCTGAGGAACCTGCTGCAGACGCTCAGTGTGCAGTCCATGGACTCGGCCAGCGTCAGCAGCGGCCCAGAGTTTGACGCTGATGACGCCTACACAGGTGAGAACTGAAAGAAATCCAGAAACTCTCCCTTATTATTTTGTAGTTGGCATTTTGCTCTGAATGACATTTTTAAGCTGTGTTCACACTGAATGTGATGTACAAAGGAGAGGTGTCCAGTTTCAATTTGAAGTTAATATACAGACGCAATCCGAGGTCCACTGGAAGCTCCGGCTCTAACGGCAGCATGTTTAGGGAGTCCTGCTGCAATGTTGATCTTAACTTTGGTGAAGTAAAGCTTCACCTCATCAATCAGGAACTCAGCTTTGGTGTTGATGATGTGATAGGTGGGTGTAATTCAAAACCAGCGGGCAGGAGAATCTGGTCATTCTATACTTTACTTATTTGTATTGAGGCATAATAAAAAGGTCTTCTGGATGTTTGTTTTAGTTTTTCCTCCTCCGTTGGGCACCAAGTTGTTAAACTGGGTCATACATGTTAAAAAAGATTCAAATTCACTTCTTGGCTTAACGTCTTCTTTATTCCAACGCCATCAACAACCGACAACAACGTCTTCACTTCCATCCCTTTTCCCTTTCACAATAAGAGCACGTATGTTCAATTACCATAAAACAAGTAAAGACGAATTTATTTAACAGTTCCTGTATTTATAACTTAACAAACTCACTGTCTTTTTTTTTAAGTCTTAGTTTACCAGGTCAAATGAGCAAAACAAAACATAATGAACTATTATCATTGAACTTGCTGTTACTGCATTTAACATTAACGAAGTTCCCATTGTCCTTCACTCAAGGCTTCAAGTAACTTGCATGCAGATGCACCCTTTTTGGTAAGGCAGTCTGCAAGTTGTTCTTTCGTGTTGTTCCACAACACGCGCTCAACTCGCTGTGCTTGGATGAGCTCCTTGATGGCACTTATTTCAAGGCGAAGTCTTTTCTCTGAGACAGACTTAGTAGATTTCAGTGCGTCAACCAGTGAACGACTGTCTGTGACACAGATTATGGGTGGAGCATGTTCAACACTTCCAGTTGTTAGTTCAGAGAACAGTATTGCTAGAAAATATTCATTGTCAATTCCATCAGACATTGCTAGTGTTTCTCCAGCAATTGAACTCCTCACAATTCTCTTCACTCTCTCTGACTGCCATGAGAGCGGTGAAAACTTTCTATGTTCACCCACAAGAACCATCAGGTGTCCTCCTTGAGTGCCTCCATCTGAAAGATTGCCAAATGAGGGATCGCTGAACAACATCATCTTGAGGGCTGTGTCCTTACCAAGATGTTCAAAGTTCAGAGCAACCTTTCTGGATTTCAGTTTGCACACAGTTCTATTTGCTTCATGGATTGTGTGCACAGTTGCATCTTTAAAGCCTGATGCCAAAGTGCTTGCATCAAACAAGACATCTGGCCTACTCTGCCTTGCGACCCAGAGAATTTGTCCAATCTTGGACCTGAGGAGATCTTTTTCTCTAGCTGACAGAGGTGAGTCTTGCTGTACAGCACGCACAGCATGCAAATGAATGGGCTGCAGATGCTGGATGTAGTTTTCCTGGTGTAGTTGGATTTTTTCTTTTAGAGACACAAGATCTATTCCCACATAGCAAAAGCTACCATGCTGCTCAAGTCCAACCTGAAAAGCTGATCTTAGTTCAGGTATAACGGTTGTAGAGAAGCTCTGCGTACCCCCCCATATGAAGTCATCCACATGACAGGCAAGTACCCCAATTACAGTGTTTAACATGTAGTTAATATACATATACTGGAGCATCAAGCCAGTAAAAGACAGCAGGATCCACCTTTGACACTTTTCCTCCAAGTGTCTGCATAATCTCCTTCACCCTGTTGTACCCATAAAGTGATGCATCAGCCAAACCATATACACATTTTTTAAGTTTCCATAATGTGCCTTTTGAATCTGCCTCTGGTGGAGGTCTAATGTAGAGCTCACGTGAGAGTTCTGCTCCTTGGAGAAATGCTGCTTTTCTATCCATGGAGTTAAGTGACCACTGTCTTTGACAGATAATGTCGATAATGTTGGTGAATCTTTTTGCAATTCAGACACTTGTAATTCTTCAAATCCTCTTGCCACTAAGCGTGCTTTTGGCCTCAGTCCAGTGTTTGTCTCTTTAAGCGTACACACCCACCTAGTGGAGATGCATTTCTGTCCTTCATCCTGAACTTCTACAAACACATCATTGTCTCTCCAATTTTTTATTTCTTTGACTTTGGCTTGGTCAAATGTTAAGTCTCCTGTCATAAATATGTCATCATTAACATCTGCTCCATCATCAAGAGCAACAGTTGGTTCTATCTGAAGGCTCTCCAGCTGTGTAATGTCAACTGAACATGTGCTACCTGCAACATTACTGGGCTCCATGATTACAAGATTATACCAGTTTTTATATGTTCCTGTAGCTTTTTCTCAACGCTCAATGACTTGTGCTGAGTATATAACTCCACTGTCATCATCTTTGTATTTCAAAACTTGTCCTTTTTTGAGCTGAACATCATATTCTCCTTCCATAACTTTGGGTTGCCTGGTGTTGTCATTGGCGTTTTGTCCTGCTTCATTTTGTATCACAGATGTGCCTCCTGCTGGTGAAGTGTCCTCCAAGCTGTCATCAGAAACCTCTGACACAATTTGTTTTCTCAAAAGTTTTGTTTCCACTTCTGCATTATCTTTAATGTGGTGATCTTGACCCGACATTTTTGCTTTTTTAAGTCTGAGATGATTTACTCGGATGCATAATCCTCCATGTCTGACAAACACCACAGCACCATCCTGGCCAATGACAACTCTTGGCCCTTTCCATTCATGGCAGTCCACTCTTTTATAGTAGACCTTTTACCCCTAGTGGCGTATTTGTTTACGCAATGCTCTCGGTATTCTTTCAGAACATTCTGCTTCTGTAAAGGCCTTCCTTGATGCATGCAAAGCAGAAATGTGTTTAGCAACCCACTCACTCTTTGTGTTGCCTTCTAAAGCTGGAGGCTTGTCAGTCAGGACAGAGGGCAGGTTGGGATTCTGTCCAAACACCAGCTGATAAGGACTGAAGCCATGTACATTCTGCATTGTGTTCTTGGCCATAAGGGCCCAGTCTAGTGCAGTATCCCAGTCACAAGCATTGGAGGTTTTTACTTTCATTAAAATCTCAGTAAGTGTTTGGTTGTGTCTTTCCATAAGTCCATTGCTCCAGGGGCTGTATGCTGCTGTTGTTTTAATTTCAATGTTAAAGTTTTCTGCCATATCTCTCATCTAATCATAGTTGAATTCTCCTCCGTTGTCACAGAACAGTTTCTGAGGAGGGCCATGCACACTTATCCAGGCATGAATGAAGTGCTTCACTATCTCAGATGACTTCTTCTTCTGTGGTCAGAATACTTCCAGCACTAAATCGTGTGAACTGGTCAACAATATGAAGATACCACATACCTGGCTGGAGTTCATGAAGATCAACTGCTACAGTTTCATTGTACTGAGATGCCAATGGTAAACCAACAACAGGTCTTGGTTTGGTTCTGCTATACCTCTGACATGGTTCACATTCTTCAACAATTCTTTTCAGGATGATTTCACATTCTTTATCCTTGTTGCCTGAGCTGATCAGAAGTTTCTGAAGCCTTTCTACAGAAGCATGACCGAACTGTTGATGAAGCTTCATCAAGATCTTTTGTTTTTCTGCTGTAGTCATGTTTTCTGAGATTGCCAGTATTTCCTCATCATACGGACTTTCCAGTTCTTCATTTGTGTTCTCTTGTTGAATAACATTCTCATTGGCTATCAAAATGTGGTCATTGTCAATAACATTTTGGTCTTCAAAATCCATAATGTTCACACAGTAATGACCTGAGCTTGTAAACTCAAGTTTTACAGGGTGGTTAATCATCACTGCATGGTCATTTTCCATATCCCGCACAGTTCCTGCTCTTTTCATAGATTCTTTGCTCAGAAGAAGGGGAATCTTTGCTGGAACAACTTCAGTTTCAATATGACATTTTCTCTGCCCAATTTTAGCTGGAATCTTTAGTCTTTTGGTGGAGTTGAAAGCGCCAAAGCGACGGCGAGCGCCTGCTTCTTCTTTTCAAGATGTGTAACTCGGGTCCACACCGCGACTTACTTTTTTCCAACTTTCGTACGGCTTTTCTTCGTCAAAAGATGGCGGGACTCTGTAGTTGCTAACCATCCTCTGCTACCAATGTTAAAAAAGATTCAAATTCACCTCTTGGCTTAACGTCTTCTTTATTCCAACACCATCAACAACCAACAAAAACGTCTTCACTTCCCTCCCTTTTCCCTTTCACAATAAGAGAACGTATGTGCAATTACCATAAAACAAGTAAAGACGTATTTATTTAACAGTTCCTGTATTTATAACTTAACAATACAGACACGGATGCACAGCTAAAAGTGCCGTCCGTCATTTAGATGCACCTCCTCCAGTAGATGGTGAAGCTCCTCCCCGTAGTGGAAGAGTCTCTGAATGGTTTCATGAACGCAGACATGGGGATGTGTGTGCCGTCAAATCAGGATCAGCTTAAAGTTCAGCAAAAATCACAAAATAAATCATTGTACTTTTTTTTGTTTTGAAATGTATTGAAAAGAGTTTTAGACTCTAAAGTACACATTTGAAACTTGATTAAATAGAAAAATATTTTTAACTGAAAGGAAACAATAAAATGTTGAAAAATAACTGTAAATTTTAAACTTGAATTAAAATAACTGAACATAAAGCTGTCGCCAAATGCTATTTGCTATTTTCTATTTTTTTTTTTTTGTTCTCTTACTCTTAACGTTCAGTCTTCAATTTACAGATTAAATTCAGACTTTTTGTTTTCGGTGCTTAGGTTAATTTTACGTGGGGGGTGGGGCTTTGAGTCTATTGGCTACCGGCACATGATTGACATCTGGCAGTAGACCCTTTTCACGTGACGTCAGTGTATTATAATATTCATTTC
Source organism: Oryzias sinensis (assembly GCA_037389245.1). Classification (NCBI taxonomy): domain Eukaryota; kingdom Metazoa; phylum Chordata; class Actinopteri; order Beloniformes; family Adrianichthyidae; genus Oryzias; species Oryzias sinensis. The sequence continues at coordinate 3,230,171 of CM074503.1, read as the reverse complement.
TCACAAAAAGAAACTGCTAAGCAGTATTTTGATCCGTTCACACATTTCTGAGCATTCCTCTTAAACAGGGGGGTCCAACTCATTTTCACTGAGGGCCACATCAGCATAGTGGCTGTCCTCAAAGGCCAGATATAACTTATACATGTAACTAAATGTAATGGAATATATATGTAACTATTCCTTAATGATAAATAACTCATTATTTAGTTATTATAACTTTTTAAAGTGACAATTCCAGTTGCATAGAAACATATGTTTGCCTGTTACTCTAGCAGAAATCCTTTTACATTTGATTCTGTCAGGTTAGGTTATATGGACAGTGTTTAAGTCGTAATGTATAGTTACCCAATCCCATATTTCAAGTCCAATTCTCCCTAGATATGAATAAATACACACCAATTTTTTATTTTTATTTTAAGAAATAAAAAACCTTTATGCTCTCGCGGGCCACATACAATGACATGGAGGGCCACATTTGGCCCCTGGGCCTTGAGTTTGACACATGCTCTAAAACCTTATGCCAAGAGTGTGCAAGGTAGTAATCAAATAAAAAGGTGGCTACTATGAAGAACCTGGAATATGACGGTTGTTTCTGACTGTTTTGTTATGTCTATAATTCCACATGTGTTAATTCACAGTCCTGATGCCTTCAGTGTGAATCTACAATTTTCATTGTCATGAAAAAAAGAAAACTCTTAGAATGAGAAGGTGTGTCTAAACATTTGGTCTGTACTGTAGATGGATAATGTTTACTACAAAGGCTTCAGAATTGCAGGGTATAGGCCCTTTAAAACCCTCTTTTGGAACCCAGGAACTGAAGTTGAGACAGTACCGGGCAGATGCGACGCTGCCTGCTCCCTGGAGTTTGCTGTCAAAGCCCTGTCTTACAGATAAGTCAGAATGTGAACGCCTTTCTCTCAGAGGGGAAAGTACCACCTTGACACTTACATTTTGTGAAGGCGAGCGACAGACCATAGGGTTGCACTAGGTATTTGTAGGCTGTGCCCTCGAACGCACACCCCAGAAATTGCCTGCAATCCGGGTGTATTGCAACATGACAGTAGGCGTCTGTTAGAGCTCTCAGGGAAAACTAATCTCAGGGACTGACTGTGTTCAAAAAGCTGTTTCAAAGTCAGCAGTTTGGATTTGAACAAACTGAGGTATTTGTTCATAACATGCAAAACCAGGGTTTGGCGAAGTACACCATCTTTCTGGCTAGCGTAGCTGGCTTTAACCGGGAGAGCTGTTCTTAACGAGGTAAAGAGTGTAATAACTGAGTAAAGATGCCATGGACAGGGCTTTTAAAGCAAGGCGCTGTCATTGTGCGTCATCTGCCTAAAGGCATGAATAGAGGTGTTTCAACCAGACACGTGAGAGCATGATATCCCATGGTGCCTGTGTTGTACCCAGTGAATCGATTGAAAGGGAGCAGCGTCTCCTCTTTGTGCTACCTTTGTCATTCCTACTCTGTGGCATACAAAAGTTAGAACGCTCTCTCAAGTGTGGTAGAGTTTAGTAAGTTGGTAAGCTCCTCCTGTACATAGCAGGTTCAAGTGTTGACCAGCAAATTTGATGTATGAGAACATAATCTGTAGCTGTTTTCAAAGTATTTTACCATGGATGATAATAGTTTTCCCTGAAGGTTTCAGCTGGCACACTCGCACACACACTCATGAGACGCGAGTACACACACACACACGCAAACACACACACTCGCACACACACTCATGAGACGCAAGCACACACGCACGCAAACACATACACTCATGAGACGCAAGCACACACGCACGCAAACACATACACTCATGAGACGCGAACACACACGCACGCAAACACACACACTCGCACACACACTCATGAGACGCGAGCACACACGCACGCAAACACACACACCCGCACACACACTCATGAGACGCGAGCACACACGCACGCAAACACACACACTCATTGAGTGATGCCTGTCTAAGAGGCGGCCAATGCGTGTGAGAAGAACAGGGAATGGCCACTGTAAGTGGCTAAAATGCGTGGAGGGGGAGGGGCCTAGAGATAATCGAGCGTGTGTAAACATCTGTGGGAAGGAAACGGAGACAAATATCATCACAACCTGATATGTGCGTCTGAGCTATGAGAAAGCGAACTATTGATTCGTTCTTCCGACCTGCGGCTAGTGTACCAGTGCCAGAGTGTACAGCAGGGGTCTCAAACTCGCGGCCTGCGGGCTATTTGAAGCCCCCAATATAATATTTTGCGGCCCCCGCCTTAGTATGAAAGTTTAATATTAATGCGGCCCGCCAGTCTTTGTGAATTACACATTTTCAGTGTTGTGTGTGGAGCTGACAAAGCAACCAATCACAGTGGAGTACATGTCTTTTGGGGGCGTGACATTAACCGGGCTTGAAAGCAGGAGAATATTTAAAACAGGAAACCTGACAGCCCCCTCCCCGGACCACATTAAGGAGTTCTTTACTTTCCTTGTTAGAACGTATTTATTCTCTCGTAATTTTCTAAATACATGCAGTCCGTGCTGAACTTTTCTCTGGGCTGCACAGACCCCGGATGGTTAAGGTTACGATTAGGGTTGGGCGATGTCCCTTAAATTGGCCTTTGACAATGTTTGCTGTCAACCATCGGGATGGATGATGACATCGTGGGGGGGGGGGGTATTTTTACATTTTTCGTTCTTATATAACTGCTATTCGTTATTTTGCCAACTAATGACTCATCTGCGATGATCCAGTATAAACTGAGGGAAGTGACAAAAAAGTAACAAACAGAATAGAAAGAAGTAGTCCACTCCCGCACTTAACGAGTGAAGTGGACCGGCGGAGCGCGGATCTTTGTGTTCGATGGGAAGGGGGGGGGGGTACATGAGCGGTACGTGTGGGAGATTTAAGACTGCGATCCGTCCCGCAGCTCTAGGGGTACAAGCAACCGAACTCAGAACCGGGTCTAAAAGTGTGTGTCTGAGCACAGCTCGGATCGTCAGCAGACACACAGCGGTTTGAGCTTCAAAGCAGAAATGTCGCTCAGTCCTTAGAAAACATTCAAACAATCACGTGGATTTGTGTTTCCAGTCGTGTCCCGACTAAATAAAGGCTGATGTTATTCTTACACGTTTACGTGCAGCGCCACCCAAAGCTAATGTTGTTAGCCCGTGTTAGCATACTGCTAATCCTGGCTACGTTCAGAAAAAGCGCTGACCACACGGATCAAAATTCAAATGATGAGCGAACAGGTGTTTCATAATAACCGTAACATTATTAAAAGCACGTTTAGAAGATCGTCTCGTATTTTACCGAGCTGACATGTCAATGTATATAGCCGCTCGGCGCTGTTTAACATAGTTTTGTATTGAATTGTTACATTCAATAAAGTTTGGGGAAAAAAAGCCGCTCGGCGGTTCTTCCGGTTTTCAAACCCTACTGCGCATGTGCGAATGATTTTGATATTCCCACGGAAAGTGTGACCTTAGTGAACGTTTTTATATTCTGAAAACATTTTTCTGGGCCCATGAACACGGTTGGATTCTAATCCGACCATTGATCCCATCAAGATATTTTGTACATAAAACCGCGGCTTATGGTGTCGACTCGCAACGTGGCGGGGGCGTGGCATCACGATGGTGGTCTCTCCATCGGGATGTCAGTCACCCATCACGATGGACGATGATATCGTCCATTGGCACAACCCTAATTACGATTATGGTAATTATGGCGGCGTATCAATCCTGACCAAACGGTTCTCATGGACGGCTGTTACTGCAGCCCACTGCTCCCGCGGGAGGTGGGCCGGCTGAGGAGAATAACAGGGCTTGAATTTAAACGCGTGCGAGCAACAACAAGATTTGGTCTGAGACGCACTTAAAACACGTGGGGAAAATGCAACGATAGACGTGTTTGAGATGAACCAGCGCCCCACCGGGATGGTTGGGGATGTGCCACTATATTTTCTGGTTGTGCCCCTAAAATTTTCAGTTGGGGGCCACAGTTCTCCTAGTGAAAAATGTTAGTCTGGAGCCCTTTAAAACCAGAGATGGATCCAGCGATATTCAAATAACACACACTCTTTGACATTCTGAGGAGAAAAGCGACTTTTCAAATCAGCTAAAAACGGCCCAAAGCTGCTTCTCTCTGCTTCAGAATCCGTTGGAATTACGTTCATTGCGTAAACAGTTAGAGTTATGGTAGTCTAAAGAAAGGGTTAAAAACCATCTGTAACGCCTCCTTTCTGACTGATGGTCCTTCACAGAAACCAGACTGGAGGGCTGGCTCTCTCTTCCCGTCAGAAACAACACCAAGAAGTTTGGATGGGAAAGAAAGGTTGAAATGAATAATTCCTTTTTATTATTATTTTTTACACAATTCAGTGATTTCACTAGTTTGTTTTCCTGTTATTGTTTTGGTAGTACGTTGTTGTTAGCAGCAAGAAGATCCTCTTCTACAACAGTGAACAAGACAGGGAGCAGTCCATCCCCTACATGGTGCTGGACATAGAGTAAGTGTGACACCTGAAGGAATCAGGCTGAGACGTCTTTCAGGATTGAGATTGACGGTGTGGTGCTTCACGTTTTTTTTGCTCAAAACCTACGTGTCCATCTGGCAGTAAACTCTTCCATGTGAGGCCTGTCACTCAGACAGATGTGTACCGTGCTGATGCCAAAGAGATACCTCGAATATTTCAGGTTTGTCCTTCTCTGTTTTGCCATTTTGCGTCTGAATTTGGGGCAAAAGTTGAATAAAATAACTTGTAATCTAAACCTCTGGTCCTTAGATTCTTTATGCCAATGAAGGTGAGAGTAAAAAGGAGCCAGAGTTTCCTGTGGAGCCACTACCCATTGGAGAGAAGTCCAGCTACATCTGCCACAAAGGTCACGAGTTTATCCCCACCCTCTATCACTTCCCCACCAACTGTGAGGCCTGTACTAAGCCACTATGGAACATGTTCAAGCCTCCGCCTGCTCTGGAGTGCCGACGCTGCCACATTAAGTGCCACAAGGACCACATGGACAAGAAAGAGGAGATCATTGCTCCGTGTAAAGGTAGGATTCTCCCAAAGCTGTCAATCGTGACTGAGGTTGCAACCAAACCACCATTCTCACTATTCAATAGATTATTTTTGTATGGTCAATAACGACACTGATATTGACTCAAATTGGGGGGTCAGGTGCGGCAGAGCTTTTTGCTTGGGGTGCTTGGGGAACTCCCCCCCCCCATCCCTTGTAGTACTGCCCCTGCTTGAAGGGTATTTTACTATATTCCACTATATTCATAAAGATAGCAAATCCACTATTTTAGACAAATGCAGTTTTCTTGCATTTGTTGTCTTGTAAATATTCACACTTGTTTTTTTCCTGGAACAGTTTCCACATATTTAAGTATTTGGATACTTATTACTAATACTACATACATTTCCCTGCAAACATGACCCAGTGTGACCTTTTCCTTCCCCTTTGCCACTAGTGAACTACGACGTTTCTGCCGCCAAGAACCTACTCCTGCTGGCCGCCTCCCAGGAGGAGCAGCAGAAGTGGGTGAGCCGACTGGTCAAGAAGATTCCCAAGAAGCCCCCTCCAACAGAGCACTTTGCGCGCTCCTCACCTCGGGCATCCATGAAAGTTCAGCCCAGCCAGTCCATGAGAAGGCCCAGCAGACAGCTGCCCACCGCCAAGAGCAGGTAGTAGAGGTTTTCACTCACCTGGGAGGTCAAAACACCTCCATGCACACGTTTAATGTAGAAGAAAGGGAAACATTTTTACAAACATGTGAGGCAGGCAAAGTCATGTGACAAGAGCAGCAGATAGGTTTCCAATGGGTTAGTAAAACTTTTTTTTTTTAATTACAACCTTATTTTTTAGCCACAGATTTCCTGTTAAATGATTTGAAATCTCCCACTGCTGCATCTCCAGCCTTAATTGGCTGTCACACTGCTTCCTGTCCTGTATGTTCATCACAGTGAGCATGAACAAAATCTGAAGTGTCAGTTTGACTACAGAGGTTCTCTGAAGCGGTTTCCTCTGCAGGCTGAGGGCTTGTTGGGCTTTGACGGCTGCATGTTATCACCAGCTGTGCTTCTGTGGAGACTTTGAGTCTGTGATGTAGACTCGCCTCACAACCATGCTCTTTCAGTGATGGGCCTTTTTGAGCGGGGAGAAGTGCAGCAGCAGAGCTTTGCTCTTGATCTCCAGCGGGGCGCAGAAGTGAGCTTTGCTCTTTCGTTCTGTGATCCTCCTCTCAGGATGGTAGCCTTCAAACCCCCATCTGCCTGGGACATGAAACACACACGCGTCAAAACCCACTTTTTTCTAGGTTTGATAAGCACAGTCTTTAGTGCTGGCACTGGTTCCTGGATGATATTGATGAAGAGTGCTTCTCTATACATTTATGAGGATCACATGGTAACCCAGTGTGCATTGTGAAGGGCTTCCTCTGAAAGGACTTTAAACCATGAACGTCACAATCAGATTGTTTTGGACCCGATCTGATTCAGAGTAGGGCTGAATAATATGAGGAAAACTCGCAATTTGCGATATTAGGGATCAATATTGCGATAACAATATAATTGTGATACAACCAAAAACATCATTTCCATTTCACTGCAACAGTTTAATTTAAATAAGAGTAAACATACCTTATATTATTCTCCAAATGACCCTGGTCTGCATAGGAGGCGAACATTTAACATAAAACGAGTCCATCTGATTGGTCAAATCTAAGAAATTTGTCTGATTTGTTAAATACTTCCAGCTGCCATAAGATTGTTTTAACACATTTAAGTTTACCGTTAATTACTATTGTCACAGTCTTTGGCGATGTGTGCATTTATTGTGCAGGTCTAATTCAGTCATTGAATTTTGAGAATCTGCCGATACAGAGTCCTGATCTGATACTTTTGTAACATATTAAAATAATTATCACATTTAATACATAAATCCAGCTTGTACCCTATGTTTTTTTATGAATCTTGTTTCATTTTACCTGGAAAAACGTCCTTGAAGTAGCACCAACATTTAAATTAAAGTGGTACAACTATGAAGTAGAAAAAAATGTTGACTATTAATTAGTAAAGATATGCCTGATACCTTTCATAGAAAAATAAAATATTAAATAATTTTACTATGCCCTTAAATGAAGCCAATGCTCAAACTATTTGTGATTGCATTAGATACTGCAGCTTTATTGGACACAATTTATAATAATAAAGGAATCTGCTTTTATGAGCTGTAAAGCACGTAAGATGGATCTTTTCAGTTATTCTGTGAATTCTCTAAATTCTCTTTACCCTCCTTTTATTGTCTCCTATTCTTTCTGGGACGGTGGTACCATTTTTTGTCGCTTTGGTTTGTGATGTGTTGTGTCCAGCATGCCTTCTGCTTTGTGGTTTTACTTCCTGCTGGAGTTTTTGACATGTTTTGCACGTCCAGGTCAAACAAAATGCTTTTGACTATCAGTCAAATGGAAATAATGCTGGTTGCTGCCCAACCACTGCTCACTCTACATTTGATGTATTTGAATTCAGTCCCCGCAGGTCGAATGGGTTCAAAATGAGACGAGAAGATTCCAGCAGCCTCTGGTACAGATGAAAAGCCTTAACCCTTTATTTCGCACAGACAAGCTCACTCCTGAGCATGTGTTTTCTGTATAGCACTGTCACTCTGTGGGGATGTTGGTCTGCATGGAGGTGGAGGATGCACACGGTGCTGAGGCCAAACTCAGAGGGGTGGGGGGGGTCAGGAACCAACAGTAAGATAAGCATGAGCTGCCATGTTTATTTTTCTAGCATATTCACCTGTAGAAATGTAATTGAAGATTGTACAAGACTAGTTCATTCCTAAACTTGAAGTCCCACTGCGATCATTTTTGGTCGGTTGTTCAAATGTTCCCAGTGGCCTTTTATTATAAATATGTTTGAGTTTTAGCCAAAACCAAAAACCAGTGTCATGTAACGCGGCAGGAGTTTCTTAGAAATCCACCTCTGAGTTGTGGACAATACTGTTGGCAGGGACCCCCCCCCCTTCCCCATCCCGTTGCTGAGGGCTTGGACCAGCCAGCTCATGCCCCGCCCAGTGTCATAATAAGTTCTTTTTTGAACAGCATTTTCCATCTGCTTTAACGATTGAAATAAAGACTCAGAATAGGAAATTTGGGTTAATGTCTTTATATATGTCCTCCATCATCAGAAAAATGGCATAAAAACATGTAGAAAACACCAAGAACACCATTTCCAGTGGAGTGAGTCTTAAACTTCAGGGAGTTTCCCCTGAAATAACACACTTAAACAGATTAGATGGATAATGCTCTGATTTCTGGTGAAATAAGCAAATTTACACTTTTTGCATTGGTCGTCTTGTAAATGGTCTCTTCATTTTTAATACCACAGGAAAATTCATGAAAAATGGATTCATGTTAGTTGGTTAGAAATTTCCCAAATCTCAGCGAGAAATTCAAGTTTTAAGTTAGGTTCACACCTCAGCAACACGCTTTGAAGAGACCGCATTCAATGAAAAGTCTACGTAAATGCTTCTGCATTCAAAACTCTTGTGTTACGTCGCGCTTCACAAATTTCCATTCAGAACGCACATTCAATGGGCAGGAATTAAAAGTTAAACCAGGTTGAACCTTGACCAATCAGGAACTGAGGTTCTTTTTAATACACTGAAGTGCCAACAGTTTGAAAATTGATCTTTGAGGAGACATGAATAATTGTGGTTTGTGTCCAGCCAGTCTTTCATGTATGGGAATAGAGCTGTGAAAGAAAAAATAGCTAGATTTCTTTGCTTTAACATTTTGCACCAAGCCTCTTCCAACTGTAGGTGGCACACATGCGCTAATATACGTTAGCAAAGGAAAAAAGGAGAAGAAGCCCCTCCTGCTTGTCTAGTTTGAACAGCATGGGCTAAACCGTGCACTCAGTGATGCTGCTGAGATAAAAAAATAAAAAGCACAGGTTCCAGCTAGAGTATGTAAGACAAAAAAAAGATCTATTTATGTATTTCTAGTCCTGTTGTCCTGCAAATGAACACAGATTATAGCTGAGTGCCTCTTCTGATGGACATGTTTTATTTTACATTTAACGGTCCTACCCACAACCTGGAGGCAAATTGTTAACGATCTCCTGCTACTCTGCAGAAACTATGTCCAAGAAAATGACAGGCCCCAAAACTGTATAATTATAGTTAAGAGCATGGGAACACTTTGAAAATCAAGGAGCAAAATTTAGTTGGAGTGGGACTTTAAAATGCTTGACAGCTGAAATGTAACCCAAACAAGTATGAAGGTTTTGTCATTAGTACAGAGCAAATCCAGAATCACTTCATAGGTTTGTCCTGAAATCAAATATTCTTTGATAGAAGCAGCTCTGGGACTGGGGCGACTTTAATGTTTTTCATGCCAAATAACCGTCTGCTTAAACGATAAACTAACGTCTTCATCCAATCAGGGATGTTTCTTTTTTGCTTCATTTGGATTTCTGAAAATTACTTTTGTTTTTTGAAACCTTTTTTCTTGTTTTTTCATTTCTTTTTTTTATTTGGAATAGTTTTGGCTTTTGGAATTTTGCTTTGATTTCTGAATCCTGATGTGTTTTTTAGTTATTTGTTTTGCTTTTTTATTGTCGTCATGATCTTTATGATGATTTTGTGTTAGGTTTTTTGTTAATGTGATTTGAACTTCAGAGCCGCCGTAGTTACCCATTTAACACCGATAATGTTACAGTGACACCTAAATAACACAGGCTACTTGACGTATCATAAATCTTCAAGCATTCACACGATCCCTGTGAATCTGCTGATTCTGCCGTGGAGAAAAGCAGATTTTCTTTCTGGCTTTGCACATATGCAGTGTAGTTGTAGTTGCTGTGGTGCAAAGCCGCAGTATCCGCTAATATAAGATGATTACACAAACACTTCACAGCTATGGCGTGCTGCATATCGGCGCAAGGCTGATTTTCTACGCCAGAATTCCGTTAGCCCCCACAAAAGACAAAGGCCTCGGAACAACCACCCTCACGCGTACTAGACCTCCACCACGGAGCTGGAGAACTGGATCCAGCAGAGCATGGGGAGCAGGAGTCCCAGCCCCAAAACCAAGCCCACGACCACACGAGACCTGCGCCCAGATGCCAGGCATGCAACCCTGTACAGCCTGTCCGTCAGCCTCACTGAAGAACGAGCGCCCGACGGGGGAGGCCAACACCGCTGACCAGCAGAAGCCCCAGACAGGGCCAGGGCATGGTGATTTAGAGGACCAGGCTTTAATTGCTGTAAGCAAGGATGGAAAAATTGGGGTTCCCAGACGGGGGGCTCTGCCCACTTCTCTGGGGATTCAGTCCACCCAGCTCAGATGTTGTGGCCCCCCTCACCGCGTGGGAGAAGAGATTCAAGGTCAGGGACACAGGTTCTTGCTAGAGTACGTAACAAAAATATATATTAATAAAAAAACAACCCTGAGATTCATAATGAAAAATAAAAGACTCTCCTAATTGGACAAGTGAAACTGCAAAACACATTCTGCACAGATTTTGAGTACTTGGAACTCGTCACAAGGTAAACGGCCAGAAAGAAAGCTGGAGGCTCGGCCCGAGACTCTGATTGTTGGTACTTCCATTGTAAAAGATGTTCAGAACACTAAAGTTCAATGTGAGTGCATGACCAAGTATCCAACAGTACAAAACATCATACTACACACAGATGTGTCCAAGCAAAAATTACAGGTTCTAATTAGACTGATAAGAACTGTGAGCTGTCTGAATGGAGCTGTACTCATTCATGGTTCCATACCGAGTATTGAAGGAGGAAAAATTCAGCAGGGGGTTGGCCTAAATAGTTAGCTTTCTTTGGCATGTGTGGATAGTAGAATTTACTTTATCAACAACCTTCACTGTTTCTGGAACACAGGCGTCTTTTCAAAGCAAGTGGATTTACTTTGAACAAGTCAGGACCTAAACTTTTCTCCTCCAATCTATTTTACTACCTTCGTCATGCCAAGACTGAAATAAACAAAGACTTACCTCAATGTCAAGGCCAGACACAGACTGGACTGGGTTCACACAAGGGGGGGACTCGCCCCTATTGGAGAAAAACCTCAAAAACAGGAAACATTTTTCTGCTTCTAAGCCCCTGAAGAGCACAACACCCTCCCAAACACTCAAACCCCTGACAGGCCCCCCGTCCCCCATTTCCTCAACCTGAAATTCACTGAACAGATGATGGAGCAAGTTAGTATTGGTCTTAGATGTCCCCCCCCTGTCCAATCCGTATATGTCCCCCAGAGCGTTCAAAGGCATGATGTGAAACTCCGCCCTCTCCGTACTACATCTTATCCTTCCTCCTCCGTCAGGTGTATTATGTTTGGAGGGCCGAGGCTGGGAAAATAGCAGCAGTCTAGAGTTTCACTAGAAAAAGCTGAGACCCTGTTCCAGAGGAACCCCCCCCCCCCACCCCATGTCTGTCCTCGTCTGGCCAAAACTCAAAGGCTTTAACTGAAGGAAACATACAATGATATACATAATAATGAATATCGCCATAGTTCATTTGCTGATATTTGCATCAACATTTTTTATGGGCATCCTTTTGTTTCTTTTCAATTTTTATTTGAAGAACTGTGAATTGTCTCTGTTCATGAAATATAATACACAAACAAAATGACGACAAATTAGAAAGTAAAGGCTACTGAAAAGCTGCAGTCTTCAGCTAATGTCTGGAAAGGTAGAGTGACTTGATTTAGCCTAATGAAGTGTTTGTTTTCTTCCAGCTAACGGGGAATGTGGTGCATCTCCAGGGTTCCTTGGTTTGTTTCCTGCGGATCAGCTCACTGACCTCATGGTTGCTTCTCCTTAAAGCCGCTCTTGCCCCAGCGTTTGAGGGTTGGGTTACATTTCCCCCCTGCTGCCCAGCTCCTGCCGCTCCTCCACCAGCTGTGCGGCTCACATTAGCCAAAGTGTTCTTCCAGGTGCATCATCCTCTGTGAGGCTGTGGAGACGCTCATGAGTTTCAGTGCTCTGGTAAACCCCCAAAAGGCTGAGGAGGGGATTCCTTTACCTCAACAGTTCTCACTACGATGGAGGCAGGAGAACTCCTTTCATCCTCACTTCTGGGGACTTTGCCAAAAAAAGAACTATTCCTGAACAGTATTGGAGGGTTAAAAAGGGGACACTTCACTTTTTGTTTGAGGTTTTTCTGTTACCAGATGGTGTCAAACTTTGTTACACAGAGGTTAAAGCTGGCTGCCTCTCCGTCTCTTCATCCAGCAGGGCAGTGGTCTTAGTTAGGGGGACTTGGGCAGGAGAAGTCGACCTCTGGATGGAGAACTCTTTCATTTCTTTTGAAGGGTTGTAGTTAGAAATTCCTGATACTCCAACACTCAAGCACAAAAAATGGTTAGAAGTGAAGAGTGCTGCTCTGATGAAGGTTAGACAGCCAGTTCTGGGGGGCGGGGTTAAGTTCAGGGTATGCACCATTTATGTTTTCCTTGTGTTTGAATGTAGCTGTGGCCTTTACCTGAGATGACACGCAGGCATTTTATTACCAAATGTACTTGACTGCTGCTCCCTTTTCATTTGATTTTTTTCACCAAATGATCAGATTAATCTCACAATTAGACTTTTTTTGGGCGGGGCCTCTGTTTAAAGAAAGTACGTCACAATATCCAAACACATCTGGGTTCTGCAAGAAGACAAAACTGAGCAGCAATTGTCCAAAAATGTTCCTTTATTTTTGTTTGTCTTTATATTTTTTGTATTAAAGGTAACCAAACATGGAGTTTGGCCACACGGTGTCTGTGAGCCATAGAAGGCAGAGAGACAACGGCAGTGAGAGTAGGAGGGCTGTCCTTTAACCAAGAAGCATGTTTTCTACATATAAATGTCCACAGTATATATTTTATACCTCATACCATGCACATTTTGTTATTTATGCGGCATTGTCCACTGTGTATTTAAGGGCTTTACATCCAAACTTCATGTTTTCTACCAAACAGCTCTATATTGATAATAACCACTTCAACAATAAAGACATGGATGTGTTTTGGGTTTTGGATTATTTGGACTCTCACTGAAATCAGTTTTTGAAAAGGTGAAACTTTCAGTTTATTATGATTTGGTAAAAAAATCATGACATTTACACTTTAAATGTTATTAAAAATTCAATATTTCTTCCTGAGTTAGTCACTCTTTGAAACACATTGACACTCACAGTATTAAGAAGACATCAGTTGGGTGTCTGGAATGTAACAAATAGTGGACATGAAAAAGCACAAGTATAACAACAGATTGATTGTAAACAGTTGGTGAGTCCTAAAATGATGATGTCGGATCCATCCGCCGCAGCTGTAGATTTAATCCTTCTTCTTGGATCTGCTGGCTCTCTGGTAGTAGATGACAGTGAGCAGCACCCACAGGTTCAGCAGGGTCATGACCCCAAACCGCACAAGCACTGTGATCAAAAACATTATCAGGTGTCTCTAATTTTACCCAAAAAGGATGACTACGTTTTATGAAGTACAAGGTAGTACAAATGTATGTATGCAACCCTTGTGCTATCCTTGCACTTTAACGTTGGGAGTGGGGTCATCTAGATCAGTGTTTTTCAACCAGTGTGCCGCGGAAAATTGCCCTCATTAACTGATCTAAATACATTTATAATCTCCAGGAAATCAGCTCTTTGTTCATCCAAACAGGCCCTGATAAAACACTGAGTAGTTAGGAATATGAAAGATCATAAAATACTTTTTTCTTTGTGTTTCTTTGATTCTATTAAAGACATTTTGATAAGAATGACAGTACCGCGATTTAGCTGCAGCTATTACTGTTTTCTGAAAAGTCCCGCCCTTTTAACTGTCTCCACGACTCCACCAATCATTCTTGAAGGCTTAATCACATTTCATCAGTCTGACCAATCAGGAGTGATTAAGGTCCTCGCTTCCTTGTTCTTAATTTAGCTCCTAAAGTCTCCCAGTTCCAACATAAATACCAGCTAAAGCTCGTCTTTAGCGGTGTAGCTTTCCACAGAATCCGGTATCAGACCGTGGAACAAGAGAACAAAACAATGAAGCTCAGAGACGTGACTCTTTCTGCCGTTTTCAGGCAGTTTTCACACTACATCTCCCATGATGCATTGGGTTAAAGTGACAGCGCCAGTAAACATTTGTATTTATCACAGCACTGCAGTGTTTTCATCTGCTTAGAGATCACGTCACAAGAATAGAGAAAAGCTCAGAAATTCAATTTAAGCTTAATTTTCTCTATCCAAGTCCTCCATCATTGGAAAAATGACATGTTAAAAACATCAGAAACACAGTTTTCTTTCAAAGTCTTAAAGAAGCGGAGCTCTCCCTCCTGATTGTTGCCCTGTGGAGCGCTGCAGCCCCACAATCATTTGTTACCCCGGCTGACTTACCCTGTGTGTCTCCAGTTGTGGCCATGGTGGTGTAGATACGCGCTGGAACAAAGGAAAGCCAGTTAATGGCATGCCCATTATCCTAAGCAGCTACTGAAACTTAATGAATGAAGTGCCCGATTGCTAATTTACCACACAGAGACTTGAGTAAATGGGATCGTACATATGCATGAGCGGAAACGTAAGGAGCAGAGACTTGCTGGAGGAGATTAAATTGGTTAGCAAGTGATGGATGTCAGAGAAGGGTTCTGCCTCTTATTCAACAACCCGGCATTTCCATCCCAGATGAGAAAATAAAGAAAGTTCCACAGCTACTGGAAATACACTACATCAAATGAAACCCCTTATTTGGAGATAAAAGCTATCAAACACCTACCAAAACACGTGTAGGTGGCCATGGCCCAGGTGCTGGTGCTCACCTGAGCAGCATCCTTGGAACTCCACAGGCACTGCAGCTGGGCAAACTTGCTGGCAGCACTAATGAACGTGCACAGGCTCTGTGGAGAGGCGAGGTCAGACTTCATGACCAAAATTTACCACAATCCTGCCGTTGCACTCAGTTTCAGAGAGAAAAGACTAGGGAGACATGTTTTTTTCTCATTACCCAGACCGTTTAAATCAAAAACCTGGTTAAATGATGGAGCTCTGGGTAACTTCCATTTGAACATTTCCATCACATTACTGCATGGTGACACGTCAAATTTCTTTATTTGACCATCGACACATTCTGCACTTCAGGGTTCATTTGTTCCTGATTTATTACCATAGCCAGATCTATGATCCACTTCTTCAGAGTGAGGAGCCTCCAGCCCCCGACAAACCTGAACACAATATATTAAGGCTCACGACTCATTGGCTCCCTTCAAAGCTTCCACTTTCATCGCTGTGAGAAACGTGAAGGATACAGGAAGGCGTAGATGAGGCCCATCCTCAGGCTGCCATTGTAGTGAAGAATCAGGAGCAGGAGAATGGCATCTGAAGATACAGAGCAGGTTATAACACATCACTGAAAGAGCCACAAAGCTATCCTACCTTTCAGCAAAATGTACATTTTTCTTCCATTTCCCAATCATAACACAAACATAGGACCTTATTTTTGCAAATAGAAAGACAAAGAATCAAAATCCCACTCTGATGAGCTACTGTAAAAGCGTTCCCAGTGGTCTTTTAATTATGGTTATGCCGTTTCTAGGACATAGTTTCTGAGAGCAGCAGTAGTTCATTAGAAATTCACCTCTGAGTTGTAGGCGGGACTGTTGGCACAGATCAACCCCACCCTCCCTCCCTGTCTCTGTTGCTAAGGAGCAGGGAGGGTGTTGATCGCCCATTGTATTTTCTACATCACAAATAAGCTTTTTTACACTACATTTTCCTTTCATCTGCTCCTGATTCACAACAATTTCAATAACAAAATACTCAAAAACATGCGTCCAGTCCGTGATGTTAATCCTGGACGAGCAGGCAGGGCTTCTTTTTTGGTTCTGCACGTCTGCCACCTACAGTTGAAGAGGCTTGGTATGAAATGTAGAAGTGGTGCAAATCTTCTGCTCGTTCATTTTGCTCCAGGCTTTTTTTTAACAGCTCGATTCTAATCTATGAATGACTTAGTGTCATAAGCAGGGAATCCAGTGCGTTCTGAAGATAAAAAACATTGATGGTTTATTTAAAAAAATACATTTAAATAAAATAAAATTCACCCAATTTCCCACCATCCAAAACATGCTTCATAGGTTAATTGGCAACTCTAAATTGTCCCTAGGTGTGAGTGTGAGAGCGAATGAATGTGTGATTGTGGACATTCTGCCCTGTGACAGACTGGCGACCTGTCCAGGTGTCCCCTGCCTTCGCCCACAAGTGGCAGGGATAGGCTCCAGCAGCCCCGTGAACCCGAAAGGAAAAACGGTATAGAAAATGGATGAATGAATGATGAAAAATTTATTTTTTTTTTTTATTTTATTTTATTTTACCAGGAAGTTCCATTGAGACTGCATCTCTTTTTCAAGGAAGACCTGGGCCAAAAGGCATCAATACAAAATAAAATACAGTTAAAACAACTGAAATATAAAAATACATTACAAAATACAATAAAATGCAATTCAAATTGAGATGAACAGTAGGACAATGACTAATAGGTTAATTAAAAGTGGTACAGAAAGGTCAAGGGTGACATGTGCATGTTTCTTTTAAAAGCTCAGAAAGTTTTGCTTTAAAACAATTCAAGGGAATAAGGTCACTTAAATACAGAGAGTTTTGAATATTATTCCAGGAAAGCGGAGCAGCAATGGAAAAGGCTGTTTTTCCTAATTCACTGAGGAATCTAGGGACATAAAGAAGCAATTTGAGTGAGGAACGAGAGTTATATATGTTGTTAACAGGAGAAAGAAGACGGCACAGATATTGAGGTAGTTTGCCGAGAATGGCCTTATAGGTGAATATTAGCCAGTGTTTCTGTCGCCTGACTTTGAGTGAAGACCAAGAGAGCAGAGAGTACAGTTCACAATGGTGGGTTCTGTATGCAGAGTTTGTGATAAAACGTAGGGCACTGTGGTAAACTGTGTCCAGACTACGGAGAGTTGACGAAGCAGCATTCATATACAGAATGTCCCCATAATCCAAAATTGGGAGGAAAGTGCTCTGAACAAGTCTTTTCCTCACACCTGGGCTTAGACAAGATTTATTTCTGTAGTAAAAACCCAGAAGTGCTTTTAGCTTTTTTAGCAAGTGGTCAGTGTGAGAGGTAAAAGATAGTTTGTCATCAATCCACACACCCAGATATTTATATGAGGACACTTTTTCAATTTCCACCCCTTCCAAAGTATGAATATCAGCCTTCAGTACATCATGTGAACGAGACCTGGAAAATATCATGAATTGTGTCTTTTTAGCATTTAGGGTCAACTGTAATTGATGAAGAAAATACTGAAGTTTATTGAAGGCTTCCTGAAGCTCGTCTACAGCAAGATGGACTGAAGAAGCAACTGTGTAAATGATGGTATCATCTGCATAGAGATGGAATTTAACATTTGGCAAATGACTACCCAGGTCATTTATAAAGATGGTGAACAGGATAGGAGCTAAGATGGATCCCTGTGGGACTCCACTATTGATGTTCATGAAGTCTGATTTTACATCTTCAACAATCACACACTGGGTTCTCTGTGAGAGATAGTTTCTAAACCACCCAATAGCAGAATCACCTATACCAATAAGACTTAGCTTTTGTAGTAGAAGCTGATGGTTTACAGAATCAAAGGCTTTAGATAAGTCCACAAATAGGGCTGCACAGTGCAATTTCTTGTCTAGGGAATTGATGATGTCATTTGTTACAGATACAGCAGCTGTTACAGTACTGTGGCCTGATCTGAAACCTGACTGAGTTTCACATAGAACCGAGTTAGATGCTAAAAAGAGTTTTAGTTGAGAGTTTACATGGGATTCTAGAATTTTTGCAAGAACTGATAGTTTGGAGATGGGTCTGTAGTTGTTTAGCTCGGATTGATCTCCACCTTTCAAGAGAGGGAGAACATGAGCTGCCTTCCAGACTTTGGGAATTATGTTTGACTGAATACTTAGATTAAAAATATGGGCGATGGGTTCAACAATAAAATCAGCTGCAAGTCTTAAGAAGTAGGGGTCTAGATCATCTGGACCAGGAGATTTTTTTGGGTCAATGGCTTTCAGAGACTTTAACAACTCTGAAGTGGAAATTGGTTGGATGACAAATTTGATTGCATGAGAAGATGCAGAAGATGCTGTAATAGAGGAAGCGGGTAGAGGATCTGAATGACCAGACACTGGTGAAGATAAAAGAGGAGCTAAGCCCACTGAAGTAAAATGTTTGTTAAATTGTTTTGCAATTTCCTCTTTCTGTTGTATGGCAACAGAGTTCACTACAAGGTTTGCAGGTGTAGTTGATTTCACATTTTGTCCAGTTAGCATTTTGATTTGTTTCCAGAATTTAGTGGGATTTTTAAGATTTGTTGAAATAGAATTTATGTAGAAGTCAGATTTAGTTTTCCGAGTCAAAGAGGTGCATTTGTTTCTCAGGGCTCTGAAGGTGATCCAGTCAGAATTTGAATTAGTAAATCTTGCTTTGGTCCAGGCAGCATTTCTTTCTCTGAGCATGTGTAAAAGTTCTTTTGTGATCCATGGATTATTTCGCCCAGAAATCCTACATTTTTTGACAGGAGCATGTTTGTTACAGATTTTTAAAAAAGTCTTGTGAAAATATTCCCAGGCGCATTCTACATCTTGAATTAACTTAATGCGATGAATATCACAGTTGTAAAGATCATGAAAGAAAGCTTGAGGCTCAAAATTTTTAAAATGTCTTTTAAAAATAAAACGGGGTTTAGATTTTACCATTTTGTCATCCCTTATTACTGCAATTGTGCAATGATCACTAACATCATTGCAGAATACAGCAGAGGTACTAAATTTATGGGGTTTATTCGTTAGTGCAATATCCAACAGAGTGGATTTATTTGAATCAACTAAGTTTAATCGGGTGACATTATTAATGAGTTGTGTCAAGCTTAGTGAATCACACAGTTCCTTAAAGTGATCCGAAACAGGAGAAAGCCAATTCCAGTTGAAATCCCCCATTATTAATATTTCTGAATCACAGAGGCTGTTGAGCACTTTAGAGAGAGAGGACAGAGTTTCTGGTTTGGATAAAGGTGGTCTGTAACAACCAACTAAAGTAAAATATAAAACTTCTGTCAGATTCACTCGGATAGCTAATAGCTCAAATTGCTTAGGTTTAGTGATTGATACAGTTACTGAACAACTAAATTTAGAGCTGACATAGATAGCTACTCCACCACCCTTAGCAGCTCTATCGGCTCTATACACATTATAGCCTTGAATAGCAATATCATTGTCAGTAATAGACTTTTTTAACCAGGTCTCTGAGAGAACAATTATATCAGGATTAGTTGTAAGAACCCATAACTTGATCAAGTCCAGTTTTGGCAACAAACTTCTTACATTGAAGTGCAGAAATCCAAGTCCAGTTCTACATTTAAAGTGTTCAGGTGTAATGTCTTGAAAAGGCCCCGGATTAAGTTGCACATTACCAGAGAGCAAAAGCAGTAATGATATAATACATTTTAATCTATGAATGCGTTTGTTTATATTAGTATTTGTTCCGTTAGAGATAAAATTTGACCCATTCTGATGTGCAACACATTGAATTGTTGCTTTGGGGATGAGATATGGAATTGGACAGATCTGATGTTTTTCTTCTTCATAGACTTTAGTTGAAGAATATTGTAAAACAGTTGGAGAAATTATACTCTCAGAGGCAAGATTCAATGAAATCTCTGTGGGTCCAAGGAGACATAGAATCCATAAAGTATAACACAAGGAAAACATTTTAAGTAAATACCTCCAGAAACAAGAGACAGGGAGATGAAGAAGCAGTCAGGACCAGGAGGAAAAATAGCCTAGTCCAGTTGTTACTGGAGAGCTGCTTAGGCCTGGTAGTAGCTGCAGAGCTGGTGTGGCCTGAAGGCTGGAGAGGCCTGAAGTCTGGATGCTGGTGTAGCCTGGTAGCTGGAGAGCTGGTGTAGCCTGGTGGTTGGAGAGCTGGTGTGGCCTGAAGGCTCGAGAGCTGGTGTGGCCTGAAGGCTGGAGAGCTGGTGTGGCCTGAAGGCTGGAGGCTGGTGTAGCCTGGTAGCTGGAGAGCTGGTGTAGCCTGGTGGCTGGAGAGCTGGTGTGGCCTGAAGGCTGGTGTGGCCTGAAGGCTGGTGTGGCCTGAAGGCTGGTGTGGCCTGAAGGCTGGTGTAGCCTGGTAGCTGGAGAGCTGGTGTAGCCTGGTGGCTGGAGAGCTGGTGTGGCCCAAGCTGGGATCAATAAAGTATCTTTATCTTATAAAAATCTGGACGGGCACAAACCGCAATAATTCATTTCTCCTCCATGATATATTTTCACATTTAGCGATCCAGACGTCACTACCTAATCCATGTCCCTGACTGGTCAAAAGTTTGAATATGCATTATGGCCACACGTTTTGTATAGAACCCCAAAACAGTCTTAGGAATATGCGTAGCTACATGTAAAGGCAAGAGTTTTGAACAAAGGCGTCGAAACGCGCATTTACATAGACTTGCTGAGGACGGTGTGATGTAGCTATGAACTTATTTTTCCAAATACAGTGGGGCAAAAACGTATTAAGTCAGCCACCAATTGTGCAAGTTCTCCCACTTGAAAAGATATACCTCAACCAAAGCATGATGTTTTCACTCACATGCTTATAGCCTATGTCCAAATTCCCACCTCAATCCCTAACTACTAAAAAACTATATAGTGCGAGACTATCTAGAGCCCTGGATCTTACAAGTAATTTGGACAACATGCCCTACTTTTTTCTTAGTTTTTTTAAACACTGAATATGACGTCATCAATTTTACAAAGTGAAAATGTAATTGATCTGAGCATTTTGCGACGACTATTTTCGAATCCACTGTGTTCTGAAGATAAAAACATTGATGGTTTATTTAAAAAATACATTTAAATACAAAACTTTTTTTTTGCAAAATTGTTTCAAGCGCAATGCATTGTGGTATACATTTGTCAAACTAGAGAGCCTCAATGCACACTAGTTTTTCGCAGAGACTTTTGGGAAAATTCTACGGCACTCAATTTTGGAATTGTAGATTTGGACACCACTACGAAATGTATCGGTTTCCTCTTGGGCAGGGGTGGACAATTATTTTAACTGGGGGGCCACATTGGGTTCTAAAATTGGATAGAAGGGCCAGACCACGAGCAGATGCGTGGAGTGAAAATGAAATAACATGGAAACTGGATGAAAACATTTGGATTGAAAAGTATATTCTAAAACAGAATATTCTAGAGTTTTTTGTTTAAAACTTTTGTTCCCACTTTAGATCCATTTTTTATTGTGATGCCCTTTGGTTCCTTAAAGGAGTTGTAAAGTGCTGTAAAGTGCTGTATGTATAAAGTTTCATTCATTCTTTTTAATAAAATAAATAACATTATTTATGAAATAAAGCAATGACCAAATAACACTATGATTTTAAAAGACAAAAATTCAGGAAAAATATACTGATACATTTAAAAAAAAATACACAAAAAACAATTAATGGTGGATCCTCCCCCGTCATAATCCTAATAAAGACTTTGAGGGCTGCAGCTCCTCACACGTCTCAGTTTTTGCAGCAGATCATCACAGATGTTTGATCTGAAGAGCTCCGCGTTTCTGTACAGGAGACACGGCACGGACTGAGATTGACTGACAGGGTCTGCAGCCAATCAGGACAAAGAACAGGGTGCGCTGTTTCAAAAAAGCAGCATGATCGCTCTAAAAGAACGAGCTAAACCGGGAAAGATGAACTGCTACATAGAAAGGAAAGACTGTCTTCTGTTCTGTTTGACAGAGACTTTAGAGGGTTTCAGGTTGGAGCACAGACTGCAGAAAGGGGGAAGAAAATGTCACGTATTGATCGTGTGCCCAGAATAAAAAAAAACCTATATATATATTTGGGTCTCTGATGTTGTTCAGCGGGCCGGACCAAACATGGAGGCGGGCCGGATCCAGCCCACGGGCCGCAGTTTGCCTACCCCTGCTCTTGGGGATCCATTGTTCTGGGGCATTACCCTGTTTCGCCTGTAGGGGTGCTGTTGCTGCGGTGCTCATTCTCATTGGGCTGGCTGGGGTCCCGCTCTGTGCTCAGCTGTAGAGTGGGCCCTAGGTTGCTCTGTGTTGGGCGGGCGCTGTGGCAATGACCCCCATGGTCGGGCTGGGCCTTGGAATTAATGGATCCCCATGATATTGTTTCCTCACAGCAGAACCAGGCCAGACTGTCTCTTTAACCTGCAGTTCTTATGTTTTTATTCAGGGTTCTACTGGGGGAACTGGTTGGGTGGAGGGAGGAATCTGGTGAGGGAGGGGTCCCATCTGTGTGTGATTGTCCTGTGTTTTCTGTTTTATTAATATTCATATTTAATGACTATTTTATTTGCTTTTATGTTAAGCGCTTTGTGTTTTTAACCGAAATGAAAGGCGCTATACAAAAAAACAAAGTTTGAGTTTATAGTAGTGAGTAGTGAAGGAATTCGGACATAGCCATGGTGTTCTTTGGATTCAACTAAGCATTGCTTCTCCTCCAAACACAGCCAAAAAGTTCTATTGTGGTTTCATCTGACCATAGGACATTCTCCCAATCCTCTCCTGGATCATCCAAATGCTCTCTAGCAGACTGTAGACGGTTCTGCACATGTATTGGCTTTACCAAGGGGACACGTCTGGCACTGCAGGGTTTGAGTCCCTGGTGGCGTAGTGTCTCACTGATGGTAGCCTTTGTCACTTTGGTCCTAGCTCCCTGTAGGTCATTCACTAGGTCTCCCCGTGTGGTTCTGGGATATTTGCTCACTGTTCTTGTGATCATTTTGACCCCACAGGGTGAGATCTTGCAGGGACCCCCAGATGGAGGGAGATTTTCAGTGGTCTTGTATGTCTTCCATGTCCAAATATTTGCTCCCACAGTTGATTTCTTCATACCAAGCTGCTTACCTGTTGCAGATTCAGTTTTTTTATCTTGTCCTGTCCAACAGCTGGGCAGACAGATGAGAGCTGAGGGCCTCTTGTGTTGGACATATTTTACTTTAACAACAGGGGTTATTAATCTTCAGACAAACCAGAGGCATGTCTGAAAAAACCCCTTTTGAAATTGAGGCCAAACTTTATTAATTTCAATCATTTGAAAATCGTTTGAAAATCTTTAGTGTTGGACCGGACGGAAAAGGAAAGAAGGGAAGAAGAGAGGGATGTTAGAGAGGGGGGGGGGAGACAATGAAGCAGTATAGAGCAACAAGTTTACTGGTTGTTTATTATTACGGTAAGGTTCAAATGTAGTACAAAAAGGGCGGGGCCTGTCCACACACACTCAAATGTTATCAACACACCTGCTAGCTGAAAAGAAAATGTCCACATGTCAACATCTTCACAAAACAGATAGTGTTCACACACCCATACTTATGCCTTTAAACCAACTAGTGTGAAATCTTTCATTCATTCAATCATGCAAACTATTAGTGCAAAGGTGAGCTAACACCTGTGCTCAGGTGAGTGTTTATGTTTTTCTAAAATGGATGGTGGAATGTGAAAAGAAGGAAAGAGAGTGCCCAGCCACCCCCACACCAAGACCCCCGCCGCAGCAGCAGCGGCAGCCGGAACCCCCCCAACGGCACACGGGAACAGGCAGAGAACAACCGCCCCCCGGGTGACCAAGCCTGCCACCCAGCCCAGGGCCAGCAGGACCGCCGCGAGGCCCCCAGAGCCAGAGAGCAGGGAGGCACGGAGGGAAAGAGAGCGCCGCCCCAGCCCAACCAGGAAAGCAGCCCCCCGCTGCGCCAGGAGACCCCAACGCAGGGCCCCACCTGAGAAGGGCGCCCACAGCCCCAGACGAGATTCAGATTCATCCTTGCAGATTCAGTCCTCCTAACCTGGTGCAGGTCAACTATTTGGTTTCTGGTGTCCTTAGAAAGCTCTTTGGTCTTAGCCATAGGGGAGTTTGGAGTGTGACTGTTTGAGGTTGTGGACAGGTGAGATAAGTTCAAAAAGGTGACATTAATACAGGTAACCAGTGGAGGACAGAGGATCCTCTTACAGAAGAAGTTACTGGTCTGTGAGAGTCAGAAATCTTGCTTGTTTGTAGATGACCAAATACTATTTTCCACCACATTTTGCAGATAAATTCTTTTAAAAATCAGACAATGTGATTTTCTGTATTTTTTCCTCATTTTATCTGTCATAGTTGAGGTTTACGTATGATGAAAATTACAGGCCTTTCTCATCTTTTTAAGTGGGAGAATTTTCACAATTGGTGGCTGACTAAATACTTTTTTTGCCCCACTGTATCTGTCCTCCATCATCAGAAAGAATTACGCATAAACAGATTAGAAACACAAAACAAAATTTTCATCAGAGTGGGTTTTTAACACATACTAACCTTGAGCAATAAGAATAGGGTACTCCAGGTATGTGGGAGGTGGGTAGTCATAGTACATCTGGTAGGTTACAAAAACAATGAACCTGTGGGGTAAAAGATGCACATTTGATTAAGTTCATGATCATTTAAAACTGATCAGAAAGGAGTAAAAAGTCACACTTAAGCTGCCGGTTGACATTTTCTTATGCAACCTCCACACAAAGATCAATGAAAAAATTCATGTGTCTTTAGAGGGACTTTAAACATCACATACATCCTATGATCATTTATAACACCTCTTTATTTCAATGAGATCATTGTTCTCCCAAGTATCAAAAGGGGCTAAAGCAGCAAAGCAAGCCCAAACCATGATAAAGCCTACACCAAGCTCAATTTCGGGACAAAGAGTTTTTCCATTTAAAAGCATTTTATTTAGCATGTTTAGACAAATATATTGACTGAAACATCTGAATAGTCTAACTTATTTAAAATGTTTTATATTGTTTATTTCATAATGTGTCATAATATGAATTGTAAAGAGAGAAGTGATGAACTTCTCCTTCTCCTGTCCATTTCCCTTTTTTTGGACTAAATACTCTGAAGTAATGTTCAGTGTTTGTGTATCAATGTGTTTCTGTCCTGCCTTCGCAGTCTTCGTCCAGGCATCACATATGCTTGTCCTTCCACAATCTGGTTCTGCTCATCTGTTCACTGGGCCAATAACCTCTGACATCATCTACAAGGTTCTGATTGGCCAACATGAAGCCTGAAGTGGAACAGCCATGTACACCAGGGTTACTATGCTTACCTATGCTCCAAAAATGAGCAATTGGTATGAGGAATGGTTATTGGGGTCATTTAACAGATGACCTTTGCATCCAGAAACAAAAAGTAGAAGCATACTTTTAAAGTTTGTATCCTCTTCTACTATTCAGGAGGTGGTTTTCCACTCTACAGTCACTAAAGTGCACATGGGATTCACTAAATTACTTAGTTACTTACAAAAGGCCTAAAATTACATTACAAATAGATTAGTGTAGCCTTACTGGAATAAAAACAAATGAATAGAAATAGAACAACTGAAAATAACATACATTTTGAAATTGGTTTGAAAGTTTTGATGTTTTTTATACTTGGCACATTAATAAGCATTGTTGATTGTATTGTTCTAAAATTATTTGAAAATGAGGCTAGAATGTCCAAAGGTGTCATGGGCAAAAGATTATCACAACAAATGCAAAAATCTGCCACATTTACAATGCATTTAAACATTCTGTAATATCACCATGTTGTTTTAAATGAAAATATGAAACTATTCAATTCTACATGTGTGATGGTTAAAACGTTATTTTGCCATCAAATGATTTTTGATGTTTTCTGCGTGCCACATTTAGAACCCTGCAGGTCTTTAAAGTCCCACTCTGATCATTTTTTGATCTGTTTTAAAAGCATTGCCAGTGGTCTTTTAATGAGGACTTTGCCATTTTTAATCAAAATCACAAAACCAGTGTCCTTTTCTAGGACTTAGTATCTGCAGAGCTGCAAGAATTCATCAGAAATGAGAAATTCCTTCTTTCCTGTCATCCATAACTGAGGGATCTCTTTACACTCTGTCCTGTTAGCTTACAGCCCCTCGCAATCCTAACCTAACATTAGCAGTGTAACAAAAATGAGGAGCATTATTGAATCTATCCAGCAGTACAGCTTTGAGTCCGATTCCAGCTCAGACAAGGAAAACATCGACGTACATGTAGGGATGTGACGATTACCACATTGAAAGTTCTGCATATGGTGCGTGATTGGAACTATAATAAATACATTAAACACTTCATCTTTATTGATAATTTACTTTTTCTGCTAGTCCTGTGTTTCAGCAGCACATACGAGGAAATACAACAAATTTACTGCGTTTTAATTATTCATTTCCATTGTATTCATTTCCGTTAAAAGCTGTGTGCGTTCTTGGGTGCGTGACACGGCCGCCCGCCGGAGGATTTTGTGTTGGGGGGGTTTATTACTGTTCTCCTTCACTCTGTAACACAAAACATGAACGCGCACTGTTAGATTTCCATGAATATCACTACATGTTTTGTTTGAGAACTATTTTGTGCAGCGTAACGTTACGTGTCTGTATAAACAAAGGCGGAGCCTCCTGCCCCGCGTTCTTCATGGGTGTCAGGCTTCACGGCTACCAGAAAGGTGACAAAGTGTTTGCAGTCTGTTTATTACTGGGCAATATATAATATTCTGAGAAGATGTCTGTACCAGAGAGCACAGGTGAAACTCGCGTGCAGCTAGAGAACGGTCCACTGCAGAAGAATCAACACGCACCCCCAACACACGTGTGCGCTCCTTCCTCCTACACACACGCAACACGCTGACACACACACACACAGTCATTCTACAACACCTATATACCGTAATTTCCGGACTATAAGCCGCTACTTTTGTCCTGCGCTCACAGCCCTGCGGCTTATTTAGTGGCCGCGGCCCCTGCTGCTTCATCACTTCATCACATCAAAAATCCCACACCGTGGGACCTGCTCTGATATTTTCTACGTTTAAGTTTGTCCTTTTTGAAATGACACTTTTTGTCTTCTTTTGATTCAGAATGATTTAAATAAAGAAATACTCAGATAAGTAAAAGTGATAATGCACAGGGATAATTCACAACTAAAAAAGCAGTTTTGGTCACCTAGCTTAAAAGTTTTATATCCCTGCGCTGGCTTCTTTGAAACAAACTTTAGCTCCATCATCTGGACAAAAACAAGCGCCGCACCACGTAACGTAGAGTCTGTTTTTAGTGAAGAAAAAGCGATCCAAACCGAAAAAACAACATGAATAAAGTACAAACAACTGATTGAATATTTATTTCTTTTGTAAGTGACCATGGTATAATTAAGTTAATGGGCTTTAAAATGTGTATTATCAGAATTAACGCACTTTGCCTTGGATGGTTTCTGATAATGCACACTTAACCCTTACATAATCCACAGTGATAATGCACGCCTAAAAAAGACGTTTCAGTCACATAGTTTAAATGTTCTATATCCTTGCACTAGATTCTTCCGCCTGCCCCCTGGAAATGCTGACTGGAAATTAATTATGCAACCCTTTTTGCATGGTGGATGACAAAACGAAAATGCAATCCCCTCTTTCCATTATCACTTGAATGATGTCACATAATAAGCGGTTTTAAAGTAGAAAATGAAAAATCATTTTTAGAGTATGGATTTTTTTAATATAATTTTGGAGTCAGTTGATGCAGATACATAGTGAAAATGAGAAAGCATTTCTGTTAATCCACTTAATTGTCAAATTTCTAATTAAATTTTGCTACACATTTACAGGAGAACTTTTTGAAAAAGGAAATGTCAAATAGCATTTTCTTTATTATTTTAATTAAGTGACAGACAGAATGTAGTGTTGAAGAAGAAAATGAAAAAGTGGTTTTGGATTGAGATGCTTCCATCCATTTCAGGCTTCCATCCACTACGTGCCGTCATTTCTGATATTATGATTATGCATCGTCGACCATAATCCCTTACATAAGATCCAGAATTATACAACAATGTACATCCATTTAAACATTTCAGGAAAATGTGTGTAAATTTACAACTATACTACTTTCTTTTTCAACAAATCACCCTTCTCTCAGCGGAAGACATGAGTCACCGCTCTACTTTTCCTATTTCACCAGTCAGCTCTTAAGTACCCACCATTCATGTCGGTCAAAATGCACGTGAAAACTTTGCGTTACGCGTGGCAGAAGTCTGACTGAGAGAGAGAGATCACCTACCCGATGAGCTCCAGAAGAAGACTCTTCAGGCTCACTCCGCTCGCGCTCTTGGCTCGCATCAGTACAAAGATCTGAGGAAACTTCAGCACCATGCACATGAACAGCGTGCTAAAGTTGGCAATGTGCAACAGAGTGTCCGGCTGCATTTTCTCGAGATAATTATTGCAAAAAACAAAAAATCAGCTTTAACCAGTCTGATCTCTGTGCGTTTTTCTCAGATGGGGCGACTTACTTCCGGATGCCACTGCTGGGCTGTCACTCGCTTCGGTGCGAGTCATTCAAAGAGAACTTCCCTTGCAACTTTTCAAAATAAAAAATAAGTTCCTGTCTGAAAAACTTGATGCGCTGTTATTACTAACAATAAAACAACAACAATATGGTTTGACTAGAGCAGGAGTTTGCAATCTTTGACGCTAAAAGAGTCATTTCAAGGACTCTTTTCTATTTTAATTGGAGGAAAATATAACAAAGGCTCATATGTGAAACCCACCCATACCGAAAACTTTTTCATACCAGCGGTTTAAAACCGGAAGTACACGGCAGCAACTCTTATTTTGGAAGCTGGGCGTCTGAACAGGAAGTTGTCTGTTTTGTAGTGCATCCTTGGAGATGACAGGTTTTAATCCGCTGTTTTTTCTAGACATTTCCTCCATGAACAAGGTGAATGAAGTTCTGAAGGACAGGTAACGTGGTTATTTTTCTTTCGATAATGCCGAGGTATTAGTTATTTTCTTCTCATTTTGAACATTTAACGAAGCCAGCATGTTTAACATTGTGTTTGTACCAGTCAGAGAATACTAAAATTTGAAGCTAACTCGATGCACTTTTTGAACATATTTCCGCATTAAACTTAAATTTGTGGGCTTATAGTTTAAGATTTAGACGAGGCATTTTCCTGACGTCTGTTAGAATGTGTTTTAGGATGTGGTTAATTCTAGGTCAACTGCTCATGTAGATATGCTAACTATTGTTGACATCACCACCAAGCTAACGTGCTAGTGACAACTCCTTCATGTTAGTTTAAACTCTGCAAGGGAACTTTTCTGCTACAATTAAGAAACCAGAAACATTCACTGTCTTATGGTGAAAGTTGGTGTAAATGTACAGCCATTTTAAGGTATTATTATTATTAATATTATTATAATGGGAAAACTGCAAATGCTTTAATTTCACATTTTAGCTGGATCTGGCAGACAGAAAATAAACCTGCAGAGCTTCAACTTTTAGAAAACTCTCTGCAACACAATCTTAACGTATGTGTACTCTCACCCCTCCCTGCCTTGGAATTATGAAGCTTTAATAAGCATTTCAAACATGAAGCTTTTCTAAATAACTCACACATTGACCGTTAAAGATTCTTAGAAAGGATCCCAAATAAGGCAGTCAGTTAGAAATAAATGAATGCTGGAACTCCTTAATGGAATGAGAGGCTTTTTTCTACGGAAAATCGTTTTTTTTTTGTGTTGAACTCATTAGGCATGTCTGAACTGGTGATACATGCTAATGGGTTTTAACTATATTCTTGTATACATATGACCGACACAGAGCAAGGGGAAATTTGATTTGACATTTTAAATTAAAACAACACTCAATGTAATATTAAAAATAATTCAAATTCAAACTTTTTGGAGACAATTGGAATGACTAAGAAGCAAACTGTAGCCACATAAATGTGTAATAAAATAAAAGATCTTCTTCTTTTAAAATTATAAAATGGAATAAAAACTTTATTTATTTGAGTGAATTTCCTTAGATCTTGTTAAAGGTGAAGCTCAAGTACAACAAAATCATTGAAATTCTTCTAAATCAAAACAAAAAACATTTTGTTTGACCTTACCTTGACATGATTAAAATTCCAAACTATTTTTTATTTACAAAATGAAAGTAAAAAAATCAGTCTAATTCTACAAAATGAGAACATTTGAATAGGATGATACAGTTTTACTGGTGCAGTTAAGAAGAGGTAGTGTGAGGAGCCAGGGCTGTCATCCTGAAATCACAAGCTTTGGACAACCCGACAAAAACAATACACACACATTAGAAAATACAAAGTGGGGATTAGAATGGCATGTGCCCTGAGCATCATGGGAAGTCTGTCAACAGCTACAGCCAATAGCACTGTAGATGTGCAGGACTAAGAAAACATATGTGACTCCCTTGGAGTGCTGGCTGGTGTTTTTACCGTCTGTCAGGTCATCTGTCCGTCAGCTCCGTCCCATGTTTCTGATCACTCGGTGGGACTGCTCTCATGGAGATTCAAAACACCAAAGATTATAAAGGAGACTGTGACAGTGAGTGTTGGTGCATTAGGAAGGAGCACAGTGAAGTTAGTCTCCCCTAGTTTAATTCACTGGGAGTTTTGAGAAAACCAGATTTGTAAAATGTTTTCTTCTGTTTGCTCAGTGACATCTACTGAGAAGTTCAATCTCTGATGGATTTAGACCCACTTGTGCTCTCAGAATAGATCTCTTAATATTCCCAGGCTCTGGCCCTGAGGGGGAGATGACAAAGGAGGAAGTTTCAGAGCCGCCTCAGGGGGAGGCTGTCCTGGGCTGCTTCTCAAGACTTTCTTCCCACCAGCAGACAGTCATCCACCAGGTGGCCTCTGCCCCGATGCCCAGTGACTGTGGTGAGGAAACTACACACTCATCTGCTCAGTCATTACACACAGTGGCGCTCTTTTAATAGACTCTGCTCACAAAGGAACACAATGTCAGAGGATTGGATTCCCTTTGCTTCTGTGCTCCGAAATGGAACTTTATGAAATTCAAATCAGAAAATATATAAAACTGTTGAATTAATATTTATTCTGGAAACATACAATATAGGGTTGGGCGATGTCCCCCAATTTGGCCGTTGACAATGTTTGCTGTCAACCATCAGGATGGACGATGACATCGTGGGGGGGGGGGTATTTTTACATTTTTCGTTCTTATATAACTGCTATTCGTTATTTTGCTTTTTTCATTTTATTTCCCAACTAATGGTTAATCCGCGATGATCCAGTATAAACTGAGGGAAGTGACTTTAACAGAAAAAGTAACAAGCAAGATAGAAAAGAAGTAGTCCACTCCCGCACTTAGCAGAGTGGACCGGCGGAGTGCGGATTTAAAGCTTTGTGTTTGATGGGAATGGGGGGGGGGTGCTTTGTTACTTGAGCGGTATGTGTGGGAGATTTAAGACTGCGATCCGTCCCGCAGCTCTAGGGGTACTAGCTACCGAACTCAGAACCGGGTCTAAACGTGTGTCTGAGCACAGCTCGGATCGTCAGCAGACACACAGACAGAGGTTTGAGCATCAAAGCAGAAATGTCGCTCAGTCCTTAGAAAACATTCAAACAATCACGTGGATTTGTGTTTCCAGTCGTGTCCCGACTAAATAAAGGCTGATGTTATTCTTACACGTTTACGTGCAGCGCCACCCAAAGCTAATGTTGTTAGCCCGTGATAGCATACTGCTAATCCTGGCTACGTTCAGAAAAAGCACTGACCACACGGATTAAAATTCAAATGATGAGCGAACAGGTGTTTCATAATAACCGTAACATTCCTCAGGGGGAGGCTGTCCTGGGCTGCTTCTCAAGACTTTCTTCCCACCAGCAGACAGTCATCCACCAGGTGGCCTCTGCCCCGATGCCCAGTGACTGTGGTGAGGAAACTACACACTCATCTGCTCAGTCATTACACACAGTGGCGCTCTTTTAATAGACTCTGCCTACAGCGAACACAATGTCAGAGGATTGATTCCCTTTATTTCTGTGTCTAAATGAACTTTATGAAATCTGAAATCAGAAAATATATAAAACTGTTGAATTAATATTTATTCTGGAAACATACAATATAGGGTTGGGCGATGTCCCCCAATTTGGCCGTTGACAATGTTTGCTGTCAACCATCGGGATGGACGATGACATCGTGGTATTTTACATTTTTCTGGTTTCTTATATAACTGCTATTCGCTATTTTGCTTTTCATTTTATTTCCAACTAATGGTTAATCCGCGATGATCCAGTATAAACTGAGGGAAGTGACTTTAACAGAAAAAGTAACAAGCAAGATAGAAAAGAAGTAGTCCACTCCCGCACTTAGCAGAGTGGACCGGCGGAGTGCGGATTTAAAGCTTTGTGTTTGATGGGAATGGGGGTATGGTTACTTGAGCGGCGTGTGGGAGATTTAAGACTGCGATCCATCCCAGCTCTAGGGGTAATGAAGCACAAACTCAGAACCGGGTCTAAACGTGTGTCTGAGCACAGCTCGGATCGTCAGCAGACACACAGACAGAGGTTTGAGCATCAAAGCAGAAATGTCGCTCAGTCCTTAGAAAACATTCAAACAATCACGCGGATTTGTGTTTTCCGTAAAGGCTGATGTTATTCACAGGATGCAGCGCCACCCAAAGCTAATGTTGTTAGCCCGAGTTAGCATACTGCTAATCCTGGCTCCCAGCACTGACCACACGGATTAAAATTAAATGATGAGCCAACAGGCGCTTCATAATAACTGCATTATTAAAAGCACGCTAGAAAAATCATCTCAGATTTTGATCGAACTGACATGTCAATATATATAGCCGCTCGGCGCTGTTATCGTTTTGTATTGAATTGTTACATTCAATAAAGTTTGGAAAAAAAGTCGCTCGGCGGAAGTTGTATCCTTCCGATTTTCAAACTGCGATGTGCGAATATCACGTGATGTGCGAATGATTTATTCCGACCAAATGTGTGACCCATAATCTGAAACAGGTTTTTCTGGGCCCATCTACACGGTTGGATTCTAATCCGACCATTGATCCTATCAAGATATTTTACATGTAACCGCCGGGCGATATGGGGTCGACCAGAACGCGGCGGGGCGCAGGCATCACGAATGGTGGTCTCTCCATCGATGTCAGTCACCCATCACGATGGACGATGATATCGTCCATCGGCACAACCCTAATACAATAGGGAAACTCAAATCCTAAAGCCTTAGTCACATCCACCTGTATAGAGGTTGACCTGTACAGGTGAGCGCTTTTGGGTTGTGCGGGCCTCTGGAAGGTCTTTATTTGGCACGCGACTGCAACTGAAGCTTATTGATTTGCACTGCCCCAAAACATGCATCCAAGCAGCCACTACTAAGGAAACGCTTACGAACGTGTAAATGGGTGTTTGGGATACAAAACCCATGGCCATTGGAAGTTCATCCAATTACAATTACTAGACAACAGAAACCGTCATTACTTCCTTACACACATTTTGCTATACAGAGAGGGAGAGAGAGAGAGAGAGAGAGAGGAGGAGTGGGGGCTCAGCGATAAATCGATCAAATGAATTAATTCATATTTTGTTACGGCGATTTCAAAACAACTAAATCGTAGCTTTATATGGCGATTTTTGGCTCCCAGAGCTTCCTGAGCTTTAGTATCACGCCACGCGACAATCGACGCACGGCGAGCTAGCGACAGCATGGCTACCGTGATGGTGGAAATATTCCCAACAGCGAATCAAATCATCTGTTGTTTGGAACTGGTCTGGGTTAATCGTACACACGCGGAGGAAAGAGAGACCCCGCCACTGCCTAAAGCCCATCGAGTCAAAGGCTCTAATATATCACGCGGCACTACCAGTCCTCTTAAACACGCACGCACCCTGACACAGAAACACATACTCATTCTACAACGCCTGTATAGTTAGTTAATTAGTTAGTTTGTTGTTACTGTTATTTGTTAATAAAGAATACTGCGTTGTAATTATTACTTGTATCGATATATTCATTTTGCCACGCGGCCGCCGTAGGATTTTGTTTCAGAGGAGGAGGCTATAGCCTCTAAAAATAAAATTCTCCGATTTTAAAAATAAAATCTCCGATTTTTTATAAAAATAATATATATATATATATATATATATAGAAAGAGTATATATATATATATATATATATATATATATATATATATATATATATATATATATATATATATATATATATATATATATATATATATATATATATATATATATAAAATATTATTATATAATATATATAGTTATACAGTTAAATGTAATTGAGAATATATCCTCACTGTAAATAAAATTGTAGACGGGGTTTTGTGGAAACATTATTTAATCTGACTATTGTACTAAAGAACTCGATAAAAGCAGGAAATGCACATCCTTTCCTCATTTTCTTCTTTTCCTCTACTAATTTTAGCTTGTTAATCTTCATCCTCACTTGCAATCTTCTTCTTGAACAATTTTCCTCTGCAATGTTCTTTTTTTAATAACTTTTTCAAACAGAAAATCATTTCTTTGCTGCATGTTTCGCTTCTACACTTAGATTGGGTTTTATATTGAAATATCAATCACAAAAGTGTTCAGAAAACTGTGGGAATCACTTATTGTTTTTCTTGTCCCGTTTTAAACTAACCTTTCATTTGCTCAGAAAAATGCCTACTTGATTGTGAATAAATAGCGTGTCCCGGCACAACAAATCAAATGTATCCTGGCCTTTAACAGACCCATGCTCAGTGTGTTTTTTTAGGGAAGCGAGAGAATTGATGTGAGAGGAGAGAGGGACGTGATGATGATGTAAAAAGACTTTACTTGAATAATCGTGGTTAAAAATAACACTTTGGACCAAAAAAGTCATACGGAAAAAGTTTCAAACAACACTGTTTTTAAGACCGAGATACATAAATGTAAGACCTTTTTGGATGCTTTTTAAGGTCTTATTTCCAAATGTTCAAATTCAAGGCTTTTAATAATAATAATAATAATAAACTTTTCATTGAGGCATCCAATTGGTCAGTTTATAACTTGAATAACTTGTGCTAAAGCAAAATATCATGAATTTTTCTTTTTTAAATAAAAGGTAGTAGAACAAGAACAACTGAGCAATAGCTGTTCATTTCTCCATAGAAGTCTATGGGGTTTTGGCTTTTTGGGACCATTGGGTACTTCCTAATTGGAACGGGAGTAGGGAGGGGTTTTTCAGTCCTGTTCTTATTTACTGTCATTGAGGGTAACTGATCCGTACATGAAACCTAAGCAGAATGAAAGGTTTGATTAGAGTTTATATGTTTACATATCTGTCACTTCTGTGTCTCCCATCACTGCCAGAGTTCTCCTTCTTCAATCCCAGCGAGCCACAATGCAAAGAGATTCTCCAGGATTCAAACACCACCATACCAGAGCTGTTTGCTGTCCTCAGGCAGTGGGTTCCCCAGGTTCAGAAAAACATCCACCTTATTGGCAGTGAGGTGATTATATAATATTTAAACCCCCCCCGTGTGATTTACTAAGTATTTTAAATGTTAATTCCGTTTCTAATAGTCTCCCATTGCATGATTATTTTCCACATGGTCTTTGTTCAGATCTTAATTCAAGCCCAGCCACTTGTCATTTATTAAATATTTGTGGATTTAATTGTTGTGACATTCGAGATCCCCTTTTGAATTGCTGCATGTCTGGTCTTTGCACAGATCTTGAAGAGGGGCTGTGGAGTAAATGATCGAGATGGCCTGACAGATATGAGTCTTCTGCACTACTGTTGCAAGGCTGGGGCTCCAGGCATTGGTTAGTACTGACTGTTGACCAAAACCGAATTCTTCCCCTGTCCCTTCTGCTTCTCCCTACCCCTACATTTAGCCCTCCAAGCGGAGAAATATGGAAAAATAGTGTCCATTGGAATGTTACTAACTCTTGATGACATCATCAATAGTTGCTGGTCATCTATATTAGAGCCAGTGCTCTGAAAATACACAACATCAATTTTAAACTTTAAAAAGTCATGCTAAAACAAAAAGTCATTACTTACATTTAAATGTACATTTTTGGGCTTCAGAGCAAACCTGCGTGAAAAATGCATTTCTCTTCTGTGGCACAGAGCGACACAGAGAAATATTCAGCCCTAAATCCCTTCAGCTTCCCCTTAAAAGAACAAGTTCAGAAACCACTACAGCTCCAAATATCCCTACAATTGGAGCAATAGGGAGGAACCAGAGGGGTGTCAGATAAATGCATCCAGACATTAAAGAAAAACACAAATGGAAACAACAGACACAACAAGAATCAAGTTTCTTATGCAGGAGGGAGAAAAAGCAAGTGTGACAGAAAACGTCCACCATGCTTCTCTTCTCAAAGGACTCCTTCTTCCCGTGCTCCTTTTATTAAGACCACAAGTAGGAGGTGACAATTTCCAGACAAAGAGAAAAGTTCATTAGGGAGTGTCGTATAATGACCCATTTGGGAGGATTCTAAGTTCAAACAGTATTCTTTATCAGCTCAGGACAGTCTGTCATAAAACCCCTCATCCTAGCTGGGATGAGAAACAGATGAACAAACACAACTGTTTTCTAAAAAGGTCAATCTGAGTTAACATTTAAACAAATACATTTAAACAATGATAATAATAAAACAATTTCCTTCACAGGGAGCAATTTGGATTCAGCCCTAGTCTTCACAGATTGATTTCTGCAGATCTTTTGTATTTATCTACACTGGTACATGATTGTTAAAATCTGCCGGATACCCACTGCTCTTTACTTAGATTTTGAGCTGTCAACCTAGGTAGAATTTCCTTTACCAACATATTTATTGTCTGGTTTTTCCTCAGGTGATGCAGAAATAGCAGCCAGCTTTGCCCGCCAGCTTCTTGCCTTAGGTGCTGATGCCAACCTTCGCTCACGTTGGACAAACATGAGGGCCCTGCATTATGCAGCATATTTTGATGTGCCTGAGCTGATCCGAGTGATTCTGCAGGCATCCCGACCTGGAGGTGAGAGCAGGTGCCACCAGACATGAATAATGGAGGGTTGAACCAGCCAATAATAGCTGGGATTCATTGAAGAAGCATTGCCATTTTTACACCAATTGCCAACAGTACCTAGCACAAATGTTTGTTTAATTGTGTTATTGCTGAAATGTTCCTGCTAATGCTAAATTGCTAAACCATTTGGTAAAAAAGCTTCAGATATAAAAAAAAATCTGGAAATAAAAATACTATGAAGTATAAGTGCAAAATATAATTAATGTAATCAATTAAAATGTCAACATTATCTAAATAAGCTAGTTTAATACGATAAAAAAATAGCCCACCTATACTAAAAAACCTAAAAGAATGCAAAAATTAGCATAAAGAGCTAGTTTGCTCCTGATATTAGAAAAATTAGCTTAAAAGGCTAGTCTATAGCTTACAATACAAGTCAGAGCAAATTCACTTAATAAACTTTAGGAATTCCCATGTTCCTTATAAAACTCTTAAGAATACTAGAATGTGCCTGAACATATGGAAACAAATGCATTTTTATTTGAATTACTGTCCAGTTCTCATACAGTGGATGGGTAGAACCCACTTTAGTGAAGTGTTTGTGAAACTAAGTAGGATTCACTCAGCTCTCCTTACTCTGCAGTGTGAACAACAGGGTTTGTAGCGAAGTCACATACTGTTCAGGCTGTGAACATGTTGCTAACTGCTGTTTTCCAGATTCATTAGGTTTCTTCCCTTAGTTATAGCTTTGGTGGCTTCCACCTGTTGAGGAGATGCCAATCTTTTAAGGCAAGAGCTCCTTCTAAGCAATCGGAACTTGCCGTTTTTATCAGTCTTTGATTAACATGTACCAGGGCTTACTGTGTTGTTTAAATACCCATAATCCTTCCTGCTGGACAGCTCTGGTACAGAAAGAGCAACCTCCTTCACACTGACTGTTTTCATTTTGCTCCTTAAATGCACTCATGTCTTGACTGGTTATTTTATAAAAATGTTTTGGAAAACAGAATAAAAGTTAATGTATATTATTTACTGTCAAACCTCATTTCAGTGGACTTTTACTAAAGGTAAATAGAAAATGTGTGGTAATATTTAGCAGTCCTGTGTAGCTTGACCTAAAAATGTATATTTCTATGTCTGTCAGATATTGATGCCACCTGCAGTGACTTTGATTTTGGCACAGCTTTACACATTGCTGCATCCAACCTGTGTATATCTGCTGTCAAGTGTCTGCTGGAGCTGGGAGCCAATCATGCTTTTAAAGTGAGTTTCATTTGCCTTTATTTGGTATTCACACATTTATGCACTTACTTTTGGATTTGAAAGACTCATCGTAGTGGCTCTTTAAAATCCAAAAGTAATTCCTGTTTTTAACATGACTTTTACAAGTAAGTCATGTTTTTAACTCCTTCATGTGGTATTTTTTTGACGATGGAGGACATGTATAAAGAAAGTTAAGCTACAATTTGCATTTTTGAGTGTTTTTCTTTATTCTAATTGTAGCGAATTAGGAGCAGACAAAACAATGCTGTTTGAAATGGAGCATATTTGTTTAAAGTTCACTGTGTGGGCCACAATTTTCCTGCTCCACTCCATTCTGCTACCCTGCAGAAACTATATCCTAGAAAACCACACAGGTTTTTTGGTTTGGGCTAAGAAGGGCCTAATTATTATTAAAAAACCACTAGGAATGATTTTAACCTCTTGACAATTGTTGATGCAGATATCCTTCAAACCACTGCTACTCCAAAATGACCTCAATTTAGCATCTGCATGAAAGCAAAAAGCGAGATTTTTTTTTCCATAGCTGGAAATTAATTTATGTGACAAGGGATTAAAAGGGCTCCAAAGGTGATCTGAGTGGGTCTTAAAAAAATATAATTTAAATGGGATCTTTAGGTGTAAAAATTGTTTTCTGGATAAATTCTTATATAAGAATGTAAAAAAATCAAATATTTTTTCATGTTTTACTGTTTTAGGTCAGATAAATGGTAGTGTGTTGACAAATAAGAGATTCATTAAAATGACTGGTACATTTCTGCTTTGTTTTTTTTTCCATTGGTAAACTAAAATCATGGAAATACAGTAAGTCGAAATAAAAAAAGTTTATTTATTTGGGAAATCAAATCTGAATCTTTTTTGCAACAAAAAAATCTTTATTTTCACTTGGTGAT
This sequence comes from Oryzias sinensis, assembly GCA_037389245.1. Lineage (NCBI taxonomy): Eukaryota > Metazoa > Chordata > Actinopteri > Beloniformes > Adrianichthyidae > Oryzias > Oryzias sinensis. The sequence continues at coordinate 3,191,109 of CM074503.1, read as the reverse complement.
CTGGATTCCTGGCAAGCTTACCAGACATTACTGTACAAACTTTTTCTTATGCCATTGATTGTAGAAGTTTCAGTATTGTGTCAATAAATTATTTTGAATTCTTTTAGAAAACAGAAACACAGAAATGTCTCTATAGAGGGCTGGATTCATGCAAGCCAGAGCATGGAAAAAATGAAGTGGAGAGATGAGAATACTCCTGAGCAGATTTCAGTTTTAAGTCACATCTTTTTGGCTTTTCTATCTAGTTGGAAGCGTGTGCTTAAACAGTTTTCTGGTAAAAACAGTTCAGTCCCATTTGATGTAAATGTCAACAGAGTAAACAGTCTGGCAGTTCTTAATCCAAGTACTTAAATGTTCATTGTGTCACAAAAAAGTAAACACACCTTTGAATGCATTCATTTCCCACTGGAGGTCACCAAAGAACCGCGCACAATAATTGTATTTTTTCCTAGTCCAATCATCAGTTCAGAGGCTTGTTTGTTTATTCTTCAGTTGGTTAATGCAGAGCTTGCAGAATATTCTTCCTTTGCTTTGCTATTAATGCGCTTGGCGTTTTGTAAGCCATGTATTTAGTGCATTAAAAACAACAGGCATAGATGCTGCCTTTTCTTTTAACCAGAACTTCCCTACCAAGGGAATGTCATTTTCAGTCTACATTATTATTTTAGGTTTGTGCTGCTGTCAGTGTAGCCCAAAGCATTTAAATGAATCTTATTTGCCTAAAAGTTTCATAAATGCTGTAAATAATTTGCCTCTGTGAACTATAGTTTCATTAGAAAGGATCTAGATTTACCTAGCTGATTATAAAAAACCAATAAAAAAGCCTTTTGATCATTATTTTATTTGCAAATGCAGAATCTGCATCACCTTTAGCTTTAAATAAAGCTAAACCGAATTTTGCTTCCAATACCAAAAAAGATTTGATCCAAATTACAGTGAATGTTTTCAACCTTGGTTTGCCCTCCTTTATCTATTTAGCTTTCACTCACTTGACTTGCACTGAAATTTCTTGCTACAGTTTTTGTTGTATCCTTGTAGAAGTGCTGGTAGTGACACCTGGAGCTGGAGTCGTGGAGTTCAACTGCGTGTTATTCTGAAATGTTGTGGAGGTTTTTTTTTTGTCTTTTCTCCAAGCAGTTACAACTGACCTTGGATTATCAAGCATCCCTGTGGACTAGTTCCTCGTCATGTTCAGAGCTGAAAAATTCCATTGTATTTTGTGACTTCAAATTTGAAGGCGGCTGGTGTTGCAGTCCTTTTTAGAATGTCTTTTTGTCACATCAAGTTCTTTATTTCAGTGGTCTCCAACCCCTGGGCTGCAGAGCGGTACCAGTCCATGGGAAAGTTAGTACCGGGCTGAGGAGAAAAAAACACAACCGCACATTTTTTTCTGTTTTATTCTAAATCTGACTCTGAAGGAAGCTTTAGTTTAGAAAACTACTGGATACTCTCCACCACGTCCGACTCATTCTAAACGCATGTCAAGTCACTCGGTCACATGTCTAAAATCTATCAGTTACTTGCTTAAAGCTGCTGCTCCAACCTCTAAATAAAAGCTCCAAGCTAGCAAAGTTGAAAAAAAAAACAACAACATAGTTGTAAAGGTTTTTTTCAGAAAAGAACTAGTGAGGAAACAGAAGAACCTTTGACTTCAAAATAAATTAGCATTTAACAGACAAAAACCAGGTGTTTTTACTGAAAACATGGATTTAATGCAAGAGTTGTTTCCACATACCATAATAATAATGCATAATATTCAGCAACTGGCTGACTAATGTTAACAGGATGCTGCTAATAAAGTTGCTCAAACAGTGGACTCATGTTTATGATTATATTTAGAAAATACAAGCACTGCTGTGACGTCATTCTAAAGGCTGCCTTGTAGTTCCTTAACATAATTCTCTTATAAACAATACTTAGAAATACAATAATGAGACACAGCAACTCACTGAAATGTGGTCTGATGAATGCTGGCGCATTAAAACAACTTCTAACGTGATCACATTGCTCTTCACCCCTTTTCCTTACAATCTCTATGTCATAAACACTTATCAGGCTGCATGGTGACCAGGTGGGTAGCGAGAAGGCCCCTGGTTCAGGTTCCGGGGGGGGACAGTTCACCAATGGGGGACCTTTCTGTGTGGAGTTTGCATGTTTTGCCCGGGTTTTTTCCAGCTTCCTCCCACGGCTTCTTTGGTTACTCTAAATTGTAGGCTCCAGCAGCCCTGTGACCGCGAAAGGGACAAAACAAGTTTAGGAGGTGACTTAATGAATGAACTTTGTTAAAAATTAAATGTATAAATCAAATACATTTATGTTAACTCTGTCAAATGATCAGGATTTTAAAACCAATTCTAAAGCTTAGTTGCCGTATGTTGTTTGCTTTGGAAGTGGTTACCTTCTATGTCTTTTGATGATAGAGTAGGACTTCAGACTGCCACTGTTATCCATCACACAGAGATAAGGCCCATTTGTTTATTGGGAGAAAGTCCCCCACTGTGACTTCACTTCTGAGCTATTTCCGACTCAATGCTGGATCATTTCTGTAGAACTGGTAAAGATTATCGCCTGGGATTTCCCTTTAGTTTCTGTAAACACATGTGCCTCACAGCAGGAGAGCCAGAGCTGCTGATGCGTTCGCTCAGCTGGATTGAGTGGATAAGACCTTCTAATGATCAATTTTACATTTATCCCAATATGGCTACTATTTAAAGTTTCAACAGCTTTGTTGGTAAAAACTAGTTTTAGAAACAAAAGCAGTTTTTTAGTATTTGAACCCTTTGTCATTTTTCTTTATTTAAAGACCCACTCTAAGGAAAATTGAGTTTTTGGTGTTTTTAACATGTTCTTGTGGAATTTTCTTAATGGTGGAGGACATGTATTTAAAAAACTAAGCTCAAAATTGCATTTCTGAGTATTTCATTATTCAAATCTTTGTGAATCATAAGCAGATGAAAAAATACGCTGTGTGGCATCAAAAATACGCTGGGCGGGACACAGGTTGGGGCTGTTAACCAACAGGAGAGTGTGTGACAGATGGATGATGGGGTGTAGGGACGGGCTTACTCTGTGCCATCAGTCCCTCCTATGGAGCTGGGCCATATGGCCAAAAAAGAAAGTCGCAGGTTTTATGATTCCAAATTCGATTTTCGATTTTAATTGGGGTTTTTTTCTCCCTGTTTTTATTTTCTTTAACAAAAATGACAAATGATGGAATATATTTAACAAAGACTATTTTATTTTAACATCTCCTTTGGAAATTGGTTCCAACACAAAGTGCAACTAAATATAAGCTGTTAAAATGTTTGTAGATCAACGCTGCAGATGTTTTGTGAGCCGCTGCCTGAGTTCTGATAAAGAGAAATACTATACGCACTAAGCAGAGCGTTTTTGGTAGCAACAGCCTTGAAACTGATTTTTCTGTGTGTGATTTGAAAGTCACAACCCCAGTGACCAAAATCTAATTTCTGACTTGCCAGCCAAGTTGGCTGGTAGAAAAAAAAATCTTCCACCCAAATGTTTCTATTATTTGCAAAGAAAAAACATAGGTGTCATTTAAAAAAAATGTTAAATGCAAACAGAGAGAAAGTTACAACATAATGAAAAAAATCCAATGAAAACAACAGTTTTTTCTAATCAATCTTTACTTTCTGCTTTTGGCGTTTTCACACCATCTATAAAGTGTTTTTTCAGTCACAAATGAGTTGTTTGTGTTGTTTGTTTGAAAAAGAGTCAGATGAGAAGAGTGAAAAATGTAAAGTCAAATTCAATCCTGCTGAGAAAGCAAAAACAGATTTAAAAAGGGAAGCAGATTCCCAGAAAAACCCTCTTCTCCAAATTCTGCCTCCAATTGATTCATTTTTACATGAAATCAGAACAAAAACAAACTAAAAACATGGTAATATTTTGGATTATTGTTATTGACGATAAAGATGCATCGCTTTCACAAGGGGGGGTGTCTTTTTTTAGGACAATATCAGCTCTATAATGTTACTAATATTTTAATTTTAATGGCATAATAGTGCCATAATGTTAATGGCAATGTTTTTTTTAATTATATTTATAAAATACAGTTTTTATAAATGTGAAATATTTTGTTGCATTCATCTGCCATGTCTTAAAGTCCGATCCGTGAAAATATAGTCTGACTTTAAACCGGGCCTTGATCACATGTAGGTGACACACGGATCAGCTCGTTAGCGTAGCATTTAGCATCATTTGTCTCCAAATCACTGCTTATTAAATGGTTCTGTTGCAGTTTTGTAAGTCCAACAGGTTTATCTTCCTGTTCTTTCTGGATCCTACTCTCTTTTTCAAACAGAACCTTTCAGAACAATTTGAATGAAAAACCTCAGGATTGGAATTTTAAACCTAAATTTGTTCATATATATTTTCATCATCAGAAAATGTCACAAGAACATATTAAAAGCTCCACTGATTGTCATCATTACATTAACATAGCTTTTTCAGGGTTTTCACCATCTTTTACAGTCATAATATAAATCCATGCTACAACTCTCAAAAAAGTTGCTTTGACTTAAAAATACGAATTTCCACACATTATTTGAACTTTATTCTTATTGTTTTCTAATATTCAGCTGGTTCACTACATTATTCTTTTTCTTTAGATCATGTTAAAGTAATGGTTTCTGGATTCTGCTACTGTCCCAACCAACAGAATGAGAAGGGTCAGTGTCCTGTGGATGTGGTGCCTGACCCCCTTGACATGCCTTTGGAGATGGCTGATGCTGCCGCCGTGGCCAAGGAGCTCCGGGTTCTGCTGAGACGGCCTTTACCCAGACCCAGCTCCCCCCTGCCCTTCATCATTCAACCCCAATCCATCCCTGCTCTCTCCGATAAGGCCAAGATGCAGCTGGCCTCCATGGGAATTCGAATGGGTGATCGTGTAGTGATAGCTGGACAGAAGGTACGTGGGCTTTCACTGATTAGATGAACGTTTGGATGTTTATGTTTTTCTGCAACGGCTTAAAGAGAGGGCTGGGTGTCCAGAAACGGTGGTCCCCAAACTACGGCCCGGCCAGACCCCTGAACAATATCAGGGACGCATGTTATTTTATTTATTTATTTATTTTTTCAGTCTTGCCACACAATCAAGAGCCACATAGAACATGACATTTTATCCTCTCCTTCTACATTCAGTGCCCCTATCCAACCACCCCTCCCCCCCAAACCCCCTGTCAAATAGAACAGTTGAAAGGTTGTGTGGCCATCACAAGAAAAAGTCGGAGACCCCTGTCCTACAACACTTAATGCTTGTTCCTCTGCAGTGACAAAGTCCAGCAAATGTTTCTGTTTGGTCACTGAAAGGAATTTTATGTGAAGCTCAAAATAATTATTTGGTAGGAATGGCAGATCTACGACAGAGTTTTAGAGCCAGTTTACAAAAAAATCTTTTTTTTTAATCCACATTTTTTTTTAATATTTACAAGAAAAAAAAACATAGCTGTTTAATTACGAGATTTTAAGTCGAGATAAAAACTCGTACATTTACGAGAAATAAGTCGTAGATTAATGAGGAAGAAACACTAAAGTTTTCCGTTATCAGTTATCAGAGCTTATAGCTTGAAGATGAAATATGTGGAGCCATTTGTGAAGCTTTATTTCTGGATATGTTTAAAAAACAAAGAGATTCTGAACCTTTTGGTGACTCAGAATGCGATTATTGTCAGTGGAGCCGGCTTTCCAGGGTTCAGTGTCAGTAAAGCGGAGTTTCACATGTAAAATAAGGAGCTCAGACACGTTTGGGTGTAGAGGACCGCTGCATAGAGCTATGACGGTGTGGGATTTTTGATCACCGCGGTGATGAACCAGCAGGGGCGCGGTTAACCAAATGAATACAATAACAAAGCAGTATTCTTTATTAACAAATAACAGTAACAACGAACTACTACCAATCTAACCAATGAACTAACTCTATAGGTGTTGTAGAATGACTGTGTGTGTGTGTCAGCGCGCTGCGTGTGTAGGAGGAAGGAGCGCACATGTGTGTTGGGGGGGTGTGTTGATTATTCTGCAGTGGACCGCTCTCTAGCTGCATGTGAGCCTTCACCTGTGCTCTCTGGTACAGACATCTTCTCAGAATATTATATATTGCTCAGTAATAAACAGACTGCAGACACTTTGTCACCTTTCCGGTAGCCATGAAGTCTGACACCCATGAAGAACACGGGGTGTGTGTGTGTGTAAGTAGAGGGAGCCGCGCCCGGCTCTAAGAGGGAGTGAGAGCTGCGCAACGCAAGAGGTGAGAGGCGCGGCGCAGGAAGTGAAGGACAACATTAATAAAAGGTTTTCCCCAGAAACCTTTGAAGTCTGAACACAGGACTAGCAGAAAAAGTAAATTATCAACAAAGATGAATGTGTTTAATGTGTTTATTATGGTTCCAATCACGCTCCGTATGCAGGACTTAGGTGATGCGGTCATCGTCACATCCCTACCACTGCAGCCTTTATTCTCCTTTTCATTCACACACCCAGAGGTTCATTTGTCACCTTACGTCATGAACCTGTCATCCGAACACCAATGCGGAAGTAAACTGTGTTGCATACGCCCCCTCCTCCATGAAACGTCCCGTTTCAACATAAAACAACAAAGAGGAATGAAAATTTATGACTTAACATCTTGTCATTTTACTTTTTTTTTTTTTTGGTGGCCTTAACTCTGTTGTACAGATCAGCTTAAATTCTCTTCCTAGATTATTTCTCCTATTTCATCTATTACATTCTGCTTATTTGCTTTTTGGCGGAACTTTCCTTATTTAGTTTATTATTAAGCCGATTCACTAGACCAGAGCATGCTGCATTAATCCTCAGTGTAACTGGACAGAAAACATTTTAGTGTCTACACTTTCTATCTCTGTGCAGGAGAAAGTAGGTGGAGCCTAACAAATAAGTTAAGAAAACACAAATGCTGAAATTGTAAATAAAAGCCTGCATGTAGTTTCAAAGTCCATTTGCATCTATTGTGCAATTGTTGATTTGAGTAAAAAAAGTCATCATTTTGATCTTAGACATTATTTATTTTAGAAGTACACCAATCAATCTCATTATTTAAACATTTGTTCTTCGTTATTTATGCAAGTTTCATCTTTCAAGGGTCTCACTATAAATTCTGCACAGCATGCAGTGTGAACTAAAGGTGTTTTGATCCCCACCATTCATTAAACCTATTTAATGCTGCTGACTGACAAAACTTTTTTACAGTGGGGCAAACATATATTTGGCAGTGATCTGAGCAAGGATTTAGCTCCAATAAACAAGCAAAAAATTAGTCCCTCACAAAGCTATGACTCTTTAGGAAGCTCTTCTATCCTTCACTAATTACTTGTATTAATGGCACCTGTTTGAACTGGTTATCTTTATAAAAGACACCTGTTCACACGCTTAGACAGTCAGACTGCTACCTCTCCACCAGAGCCAAGACCAAAGAGCCAGAACAAGACTAGGCTGAACCAATCTGCAATAAGTTAGCAGTTTGATGAGCTGAGATTAACCGCTGAAGCAATTATTAGAAAATGGAAGAAATACAAGATCACTGACAATCTCCCTCCATTTGGAGCTCCATGGAAGGTCTCACCTGGTGAAATAAATGAACCTGAGAACAGTGAGAAAGCAGCCCAGAATGACATGGGGGGGCACTGTGCAATATTTTATTTATGTTTAAGAGCAAAGAGCAGGTTTCCAAACTTTCCTCCTGAAGCTGTCCAGTTATTCCTGAGATCTCCATATTTAGAGCTACACCTTGCTCTTTCATAATATTTGCACTTATTTGGGGTCAAAAAATTTATTTTCCCGTTCTTAACTTTTGGTTATTATCAGGTTCTACAAAGAGGATCCCAACAAAACTTCTCGGCTGCAAAAAGGAGATGTTCGGTTTCTCTTCCATTAACAAAAATGAAGTCTCTGAGATTTGCAGGCATTTCCCTTACAAAATAGGATTCTCTTTAGACTAAAGTGAGAAGTCACTTTCTTTTCAGCTTAGAAATTGTTCCCGGCTGTGAATGAAAGTGAAAGGCCATCCTCCAGTGACTGATTACTGTAAGCGTCAAAGTGCTCTGTATGCTTATACTGTAGCACTGTCAACAAAACAATCAACTTATGTAGAAATTCAATGTAAAGTGTTTAGAAAGAACTTTTTGGGGAAAAACACTTCTAGCAATTGTATTTAGTCAGACCTCTTTTTCTAAAATGGATTTCATTTCAGTAGCTTGGAAAGGACAAACGTATCATAAAACTTTTCACTTTTTGTTTTTTTCAATATTCAAACTTGCAATGCAGTATTTTATTTTAGCTTTTCACTTTTTTTCTTTGACTATTTGATCGTTTTTTTTGGTCTGTTTTTTATGTGCTTTGCAGCTTGCTGAATCATGCACAAAAGAATAATTAAATATCTTTACTACGTGTCTTAACTCTTGGTTGATTGATTTAAACTAGTAATGTTTCAGGTTTCTATGACAGAAATTCCAAGATTTCCAGACACAATTTTAATAACAACATTCTGATGCTTTTGTCCATTTTGTTGGTTTGAGTCTGCTACTCTTGTTACTAAGAGTGTGCTGCCTTTCTTATTGTTTTGTTGCTTTCTAGTTGTATGGAAATATATATTTATTATGATTTTGCTGCAAATCATTCTCATTTTGTCCCTTTTTTTGCAGTTCTTCACATTTTTGGTAGAAAGCCTTTCTGTGATCCTTTGTTGTGCATTCAGGTTGGAACGCTGCGTTTCTGCGGCAGCACCGAGTTCTCCGGAGGTCTCTGGGCCGGGGTGGAGCTGGACAAAGCGGAGGGAAAGAACAATGGCGCTGTTGCCGGTGTTCAGTATTTCACCTGCCGCATGAAACACGGCAAGTCTTATGATGCTGCACTGGGTCAATGTTGGATACATCAGTCATTTGCAGATTTTTTTTCAATTAATTTATTTGTTCTTGAATAGGAATTTTTGCTCCACTGTCCAAGATAAGTAAACCTTTGGAAAAGCGTAAAACCAGCTCCGTAAAGAATTCTACAACCATTCGGCCCTCTTGTGGCATTGATTCATCCCGCACTTCTTCCAAGATTAACACAGGTAAAAAAAAACATGCTTTGATTTATATTATGAGCCTCAAATCCATAGTTTCTCTAAGGATTCCAACAAGACAAGTTTTGGTTCTAAAAGAATCATCTGTGTCACCTAAGGTGGTTTGGTATTATTTACCAAACCAGATAATAACATTCAAGAAATTCCATAAACCAGGGGACTTTAATAAACTGAAAAATGTTTACGTTTTTGTGTGTGGGTCCAATTCCTGTCAAAAAGAGTGGGCTTGGTTTAAATTTTAGGTAAAGGCTCTACCCTGGAGATGGTTATGGTATTGAAGAATTGCACATACTGAAAACAAATTCTAAAAAGAACATAAAAACCCTTAAACGAACTGCTGCAAATGAGATGGAACTACATTAAATAAGGAAACATTTTTATTTTGGAGCAGTAAAAGTATGATAAGTATATGATAGCTTAGTATTTTGGTTCAGTTTTAGTTTAATGTTTTTCATCCATTTTTCCAGTTTGAAAGTAGTTTAAACTGCCTAAATATGAAAGTTTCATCTTCAATCAAAGCAAAACAACTTTAACTATAACAAAACTTTATTAAGAGACATATCATCATTAGTTTGACTAAAAAAAACCTATTGTGTAAAGTCAGTTGTTTTAAAAAAACAAAAACTTAAACTGAGAATCTTTTGGTTGTAAGGAGAAGAAAGTAGATAAAGAAATGTCCAAATAGTTCCACTTTGAACTGGATAGTTGCTTCTTAAAAACAGTTTGTGTAAGAAGGTCAGATCTGCTATCAGGTCTGATTTAGAAACTGCAATAAAATGATTTAATTAAACTAAAAACATGACATGCAGGGAAGCAATAGAGCCTTAAAAATTCAAAGGTCTTAAATTTTATTGAACTAAAATAAGTCTTTGCCAAAAAACATTTAAACTTGATGCAATGGGGATCACTGTGATTGAATTGCATGTGTACAGCAAAAAACAGCAGACTCCGACTCATTTTCTTTGTACATATGATCTTAAACTAGATTTTAAATGTCCTTAAAACTTCTTAAAAAGGCCTTAAACATCCTTAAATTTAGTTTCTTTTAATCAGTAGACACCCTGGTATTATTCGAAGCTGTAGGTGTCGTGTCATTAATTCAACATTAAAAATGAGGTTACATGTATTGATTGTATAAAAGAACCAGAGTGAGAAAATGTGATTGATCAGTTAATCAGATCTAGAATAGTTATTCTGACTAATAGAATGATTGCATAATAGCTGTTTATTCTGTTTATTTATAGCTGTTTATTTATAGATGTTTATGCTATTTTGGCTGCTTGGAACCAGCGGGTTCTTCCTATTTGGAGCGCCAGGGGGGAGGCGTCACCCAGTCCAGTTCTCATGTACAGTCAATGGTTACATCCTTGAAGTTTTAGCTGGTCTGTGGTTCGTTGGCACAAAGTTATAAAATAAGAACATTCCCATAAGTTGAGTTATTGCTGAAAACCTCCGTGGACTGGTGGACATGCAGCTGGCTTATATTTGATCCTATATTTCCCATGTGTGTGGCTGTCAGTTCTGAAAGTTTTCATTCTGATGGTGAATCAATATGAAGGATCTCTATATTTGGACCCTTAGCCTGTATTGTAATTTTAAAAAGTGAGTGTACCACACCATTGCAGGCCAGGATTTTGTTCATATTTGCTCTGATGTTAATCCTCCTTGATTCGGAACCACAGGACCACACATTTATTTTACCACTGACATAATATGCTCTCTTGCTGCACTAGACCTGAGCTCATTTCCTGAACTTGTAGTAAATTGTATCTAGGCCTCATTTAGAAGAGAACACAAACCCAATTTTGATATGATTTGGAGATTTTCTCCCCTCTGCGGGTTCACAGCACCATTGTGGTGTTTCTGTTTGTGTAGAAGTCTGATTGATCTATGTGTGACTGGAATACCAGACCTCAGAGAGGGAGGCCAACAGAATGCATGATTGATAGGCCAATTAAGCAGGGTTTAATAAAAGACTGAGTGGCCTGCCAGTCATTAATCACAAGGTGTGAGTGATTGCTTACATACGGCATACATCGCATTCAAGGTCCATATGTGCCTGCTTCTGCGCCCAAATCAAACTAAACAAATTTATAATCACCAGGCTTTTCTCTGCCACCTACATTCAAAACTTTCAAAACCACCTGCCTCCTACTGTCCCATTGGATTAGTGTTTGAGATGGCTCATTCATGTATATCCGTGGACAGGAGAGGTTGTGGAACTCACTAACTAAAAGAGACAGACACAGCAGAATGCTGGTTCCTAAAAGGGGGACCTGTAGAGCAGTGGCTTCAAAGGGTGGAAAGACCAAAGCCAGCATCAGAAAGCGCTGAGGTTTGGTTCATACAGGCAGACTGTGTGCCACCTGCAGGGAAAGTTGGCGTGTGGAGGAGATGGATGTATCCTGGAAAACACTGGCACTAAAGGTCAAGTGACAAGAGCTGTTTACTATTCTGAGATCGAATGAGTCCAGTGAAGGCCCAGTGTCTGAGAGGTCAGCACTTTGCAGCAAATGCAATAGAAATTAGAATGAATATTTGGTAGATGTTACATTCCATCTTTGTCTGGAGCTGAAAACAGTCAGCTCTTTTTCAACAACCTCTCATGATATTCTAACTGTAACATGGAGAAGGGTTTCTCAGTTTAGTTGGGTGGATTTCTTACCAAGATCTTATATTTTGGAATGGAACAGTCTTCTCCAGCAGATTGTAATGATTATCAATGAAGTTAAGAAATATTTTTACCTGATAGATTTGTTAAGCCTTAGGCACAACTGCCTTTACAGGTGGATACGGGCTGTCTGCGGGTGAAAACAGGTGGCCCACATGAGGTCAAAGTTGTAGATCACTCTGTGAACCTGTAGAGCAAAAATGTTCCTAGACATTTTTCTACGGGCATGCTGCTGGCGAGAGGTTGTAGCAAGCCCTTTTACAACACAGAAGAGTAAGAGTGGAATATGTATGAGGCAAGTGTATCGTTCATTTTTTTTTCAACCTCACTCAAATCTTGTGCAAGGTGCCTGTTAGCGGTGCATAAGTGATGGGTGTGCAGCCAAACTGTCAAAAATGTGTAGATTAAATAATCAGAGTGTAGTGTGCAGGAATCCTACAGGTGTCCTATGGGAAGTTATGAATCTACTGCACACTTTATACATTCACATAAAGTCAGTAAGGAGCTAGTACTCAGACCTTAATAATGAATAGAGTATGGTGTATTGCGTACATCATACGTGTGTGCAACTTACATAAACTTAACATTTTTTCTCAACTCAAACCCTGGGATCAGTTCATCTAGAGTTTTTAAAGGAAAGAGTTGCTAAAAATACAAATGTTTTTTGGTTTTTATTTCAAACAATTTAAGCGTCTAGAACATATGAACTTACCGTTTCTTGAGTGATGTTAGAGGTAAAACATTTTCTAGAAAAAGGGGCAAAAGATTTCACTCATTAAACATATTTTGAGAGACCAGATATGGACTGTTACTGTTATATGAGTTAAAGGGCTATATAGACTTTATCAGAATTATAATCCTTCCAACTCAGAATTGAATAAAACAAAAACAGAGCTGCCATATAATCCACATTAAGGATTAGAACTGTGACTAATTCATGCAAAGGTTGATTAGCTGTTTTAGTTTGTATTTGAATCTTTAATTGATCTTAAAGCAGTGTGGCACAAATGTATTCAATTAACCCCAAAGAGCTGGATACTTAATGAACCTGTGAAGGGCCATCTCTAATTACAGTTTGAGGTAAAATAGTTCAGCATCTTTTATCTCACACTGTGATGGGGTAATTTAATTGTGTGATCTCTGTAACTCAGCTGTTTGCATTTCTAAAAAAATAAGAAATAAATGTTGCAGGCCTGTCATAATGTTTCTGTCATAATCAAAAGGGGCAGATGGTACTGACATATTTACTCAGCTGAATGAAAAAATTCAGACTGGAATCAAAATATTTAGATGCATCAGACCGTTGATTTTTTTCTTTTTCTTTGAAAGGAATCCTCTCCCGCTCATCTTCATCCTCCTCTCTGGATTCTCGCCGTGGACCAGATGCTCGACCTTGTCCGTTGCCAAGACGACGCATTTCTACCAGGCAGCGAAAGGACGCTACTTCACGGAATCCTAGGACAGCATCAACAACGGCTCTTCGCTCTTCTCGCGCAACAAGCACCACAACTGCAGGTCCAGTCACTGCAAACCACCTCAGAACATTCTCTTCAAAGACTGCATGGAATCAAACACACCTGATCAGATTGTGAAGTTGTGTGTTTTTTCTATCTATTTTCCAGGTTTTAGAAGTCGAACTCCCTCTGGCAACAGTTCCCTGTGTGACGGCTCTGAGTTGCGACTGGGGGAGAGGGTGCTGGTGGTGGGACAGAGAACAGGAGTTGTTCAGTTCTGTGGAAAAACCAGCTTTGCTCCAGGTCAGATTTTAAAATATGTACGTAGTTTCAACTCTGCTTAAGGGCTCTATCAAACAAACCCATCCACCCTTTTTCTTAACCCGCTGTATCCCTCTCAGGATCACTGGGTTGGCTGGGCCTTTCCCAGCTACTGTTGGACGTAGGCAGGTGTTCACTCTCAACAGGTCACCAATCTGATGAAGTGCACACAATCAGCCCCACATTCACTCACACATGCACACCTAGGAACACTTTAGCCTATGAACCATGTTTTTGGACTGTATGAGTTAGCTGGAGTGACCGGAGAAAACCCACCCATGCATGAGGAGAACAGGCAAACTCCACACAGAAACAGTCCAGTCAGGTTTTTGACCAGGACCTTCCCACTGTGGGGCGAGAGCGCTAACCACTGTGCCACTGTGCAGTAGTTAGTAAGAGCACAGCTTTGTGCTGTTAATAGAAACAAAATACAAAAATCCTTCTGTATAAAGAATAACAGAGTGTGATAGTGCAGAGAGTCAAAGATTCTTCTCTTAAAAAATAATAAATAACGAACATGACAGAACCATTTAGTCAGTCTAGATGAAAATATTTGGAAAAATCTGTAAAGTGTCTCTTTAAAAGAAAATGATGAATGGATTGGATGAAAACGCATCAATTTCTATAACAGAAACAATAGATTGGATTATTGTGGGCTTTTGCAGAAACTCAAAGCCCTTACAATGTGTCCATTATTCATTCACTCTTCATTCATACTTGGGGGTAGACAGACAGAGGCGTGGCTACCAGTATGCAACTACCTCCCCTCAGGCCATCACCGGGACATTCATACACCAGTGGAGCCACACTGGGGACAGGGAGGATGACGTGTCTTGCCAAATGACACAACAACACTTGGCCTGGGTGAGCGGGGATAGAACTGCCGACCCTTCGATCACTGGCCAACCTGCTCCACTCTCTGAGCCCCTGTCGAACAAAATATATGACATGTAGTTTCTTTTTTAGTTCTAAAGCCATAGTAGAATATATACCGCTACCCGATCTGTAGCGGTTACCCAATCGGTACCCCGTATGCGCAACATGCATCTATATCTGTTAAAGCATTTTACGGCACTTACCAGTCAGAGTATCTCTTGGGATGTTAACAATGACAATTACCTCTTAAAGTATTTACAATAATGAAAATGTTTATTTAAAAATGAAAAAAGCACGAACAGGACTGCACAACCCTGGACATGGATTTGTGCATGTCCAAAATCCAACCGCACAGCTGGGTCTACCCTATCTGACAGATCAAAACCCTGCAGCCACAGCAAGCTCGGAAACAGGGGTCTTCAGGAGATGACTGAGCTTAACGCAGCCAAACTCCCTCAGTACACGGTTGCAGGATGGTAGAGGGAGGGAGGGATAGCATTTTGAATTTTACAGTCCTTTAATGACTGACATTAAAACAAGCAGACACTATACACTAAAGTAAAAAAAAAATACTCTATTGAAAAAGAAAAAGAAAAACATCAACTGGTGTACAGCATGTGAACCAGTTGGCAATCCAAATTGACACAAAAGGCTGTCGTCATCCCCAGTAGTACACAGAATAACCTCCACATGCTTTTAAACTTTTGAAGGTCACCGATCAACTTAAAATAAGCAAATTCAACATTCACATGACTTTTCAGTAGAGACCAGAAACATAAAGGCAATATCCACACAACCAATAAAGAGTAAACAATTCTTTCTCGTTAACCAAATTGCGAGTTTAGCCATTGGAAAAGTAAAATTAAGAAATTTGTCTACATGTTTCCTACAGACAGTATACTTGGGACCAAAAACAAACAATGTGAAAAAAGAACTACTACAAAAGTTGAACTTTCACACACATGGTCTACAGTGTCTTCTTTGCCATGGTCTCGAATACCCCGTCCCCTGCATGTCTCAGTCTTCTGCACCAAGTTGACGAAGGCCGCTGAAAAGATCAGTAGTACTCTCTGGGCAATAGTCCTCAGCAGAAAATAGGTTGATGTAAAAAATCCAAGGCACAGTTGCGCATATCACTGCGATAGAAAGAGAGAAAAGAAGAAAGGGAAAGAAAGAGAAAGTTGGGTATTCTGATCCTTCTGATATTTTTTTTTTATTTTTTAATATTGTTTTTTTACTGCAGCAACAGTCGGCTACCAGTTAGCCTACCTTAGCTCTGAGTCAGCTTAGCTGTTTTTGTTTTGTCATCTTATCATCGACCAATTTTGATAGACATCAAACTTTTTTTTTTTACACCTAATGAGAAGAGTGGCAAGTCTGCCTCTCCTTTCTGGGCTGTTTTCCACCACTTCTGGGTCTAAAACTATCTTCTGGTGGATTGTTCACAAAATCAGCTGCTTTTGCCTGGCAACCACAAAATGCCATTTTCAACAGAGCTATAGCTATCAAGATCATTTATCCATTATTAGATCAAGAACATTCTAAAAAGAAAATGTGTTTTAATTTATTGCAATTTAATAAGTAAACCTAAACACACATGCGCCTTAAGACAAATCGTATTCAAAACAGACGTGTTAAATGTAAATCTAATTGTTGTATTCATAGTTTTCTACATGGTCTACAGAGTATTATTTTTTTGTGTACAACTTTGTCTTAATAAATATGTTTCTTATTGATAGATTCCTTACGTAAAAAAATATTGAACACAATCTTATTAAAATCATAGAACATATTGACGTATTTTAATCCAGTTTATCACAACACCAAGACATAAGAAAAGACAAGTGATAGTTTACTTTAATCTGTAATTTGGATCATTTTGAAGACTTGGATAGAGCAGAAGAGAAAGAGAGAATAGAATCTAAGGAGTTGTAAATGAAACATGAGAAGGTAACATCGCGGAGGAATTGAACAATTACTATGGACTTTGTTTCTTTGAACTAAACCTTTTTTTCATTATCTGGACAGAAACAAGAGTTAAGCTTGAACTTTACCTCTGAAATGATGCTAGAGCAGGGAGTGGGTGGTGCTCAGGCTGGTGCTGTTGCCATGACAACGCAATGCACCTTGTTTTAAGTAATTCACTTTTTGTAAAAAGAGTAAAAAAAAAAATTTAAACTTAGACATATAAGAGGGACTTAAGTTCTAATAAATGATTTAAGATTTCTTTTTTTGTAAATGTCCATGGTATCGGAGGGATAATACCCTTCCAGGTGTGTATTATGTAATGGTTAATGGCCGACGAAGTGTGCGGTTACTACTTTTTAAGCACGCCGTGGAAGCCTGAACCGCGAAGCGGAGGACGGTTGCTTCCACGAAGTGCGGTAAAAAGTAGTAACCGCACACTTCGTCGGCCATTAACCCGCTTATACCATGGTCATTTACAAAAAAAAAATTTTTCAATCAGTACTTTATTCTTGTTTTTTGTTCAGTTTAGATCACTTTTTCACAAAAAGCGGACTATTTTTTATGTGTTGCTGCGCGTTGTCATGACTACAAGTTCAGGTGCGGAGCCTGCGCTGTAGCGGAAAAATGTAGGATCATATGGTGATCGTCATGATAAAATAATCAAAGCGTCATTGTGCACCTTACCGCTAGTTAATGTCCAGATGATGAAGCAAAGCGTGTTAAAGAAACAAATACACAAGTAGCTTCCAAGATTTTATTATAAGAAATCTCTAACAATAAAGCTGAACATTAGCTGTCAACAACAACAAAAACGGTTTTATTAATTAATAAGTTATTTTACATCGAGCCTGTTAACTTTGAACCGAACAAAAAAGTCGGCTTTAGGAAGACAGAATTATTTATTTAAAATTAAATTCAACATTGCCATTAATCATAAAATTTGACAGAGATACTGGCATGTCCATCATATTGCTGTTCGAAGGACCGATATTTAGTTTTTGTGGACCCTGACCACTGCTTGTGGCGACGTTGCGGGACGACAAAATGTTGCTCCATTCTCTCCTCTCTCATTGAGAGTGGTGGCAGTGTAGTTTTCAAAGTTAATATCCATGTTTTTTTGAGCCAGGAATTCTCGAAATATATTAACTGCCCATTTAGTGGTTTTCTTTGTGTTTACCTCATCCTTGTCATCTTCCAAAAAGTTCAATTCTTCCGGTGACACTTCCTTGTGTCTCCTCTCCCTCTTTTGATGTTCTTGTCTCTCTTTCTCTGTGGCTGCATCCCAGTCATCACAATTATCAAATTCCCCGAACAAGTTAAAAGAAAAAACGAAATCACTCATGTCTTTTGCTGTGTTGTTGTAAACTGTGAAATAACGTCTTTTAACGTATGTTTTAAGTTTATTCTAGCGCAGTGATATGTGACCGGAACTTCTTTTTTCACCGTGCGGTTATCAGGTTTTAACGCATACCCAGCAGCCAATCAGAATCAAGTATTCACCCGGACCATGGTATAAGTAAGGGTTAATGGCTGATGAAGTGTGCATTATCAGAAATGAATGCTCCCCGTGGAAGCCTGAACCGAAGCGGAGGACGGTTGCTTCCGCGAAGCCGTAGCGTCCACTTGGTCAAGTGTTCGCTGGCATGACTTTTGCCGCTACTCACTGGTAAATTTTTCTTTTTCTAACCAATTCTGCAAGACAGATTTTGGACTGTGAAAACTGAGAATACACTGTGTCCATTGACTACTTTTGCTTGTTTTTTCGAACTGCAAGCTTCAATAATAACTGACAACCTCCACTACGCTACTCCTCCAACCTGGAATTTGGCTAGCTAGGAGTTACGTGTTCCAGTCGGCATTCCCTGGGCCTTATCCTGTCAGCTATACTCACATGTAAACTATACACCTGGTCAGCTCTAACCCGGATCCTCCTCTGGCTTTTCCACCGCCCCACGGCCGGGCTCATCCAGTACTCCTTGTCGGAACTCCTCCATCTTCCCCGTCTGCCTGCAACTCCTCCGCCTCTGCAATACTTCCGCATGGACTCCCTGCTCCCGCCCCGCCGGAAGTACATCCACCGTGGCACGCGCCGGCATTACCAAGACACGTCTAATTTCGTCCGCTTCCTCTCCTCCACTACCCTCCGTCCTCCCCGTAACACCAGACCAGACAGCCTCCCCGGATCTGGATCTGCGAACTCGACTGGTTCTGTCGAGTTCGCAGATCCGCTCAACATCCGCTCTCTCTTTAACAAGGGTCAGCTGATTCTGGATTTAATTTGGGATCATAGTTTGACTTTTTTTTTGTTACAGAAACTTGGCAGCAACAAAATGACTTTTCCTCACTTAATGACTCCACCCCTTCCTCTGTCAACCTTGTTGCTATGGGCGTGGAGGCTGTCTCGTTGTTGTCGTATGTTGCAAGAAGTGGAAAGTCCTCCCGGTTCCGCTTCCCTCATTCAGCTCCATTGAGTGCACTGCCTTCATGCTTCCTGGACCCACACCAACTGCAATAGCAGTGGTTTACCGCCCTCGAAAGCCGAACAGTGACTTTCTGGATCAATTTGGAACTCTGCTCATTCACCTGTCACCTCTCTTTCCTAATGGTATGGCTAATGTTATGTTTATGGGTGATTTTAACATGCATATTGATAACAGCCACCTTTCCCTCCCCAGAGACTTCTGCTCATGCCTCTACAGTCTTGGCTTCAATCAATATGTTCAACCCCTTACCCACGCTAAGGGACACACTCTGGACCTGGTCTGCTGCTCTGGGTTAACCCCCACTAACTATTCCACAGATGAATTTGATCACCTTTTTGGTTCTTTTAACATCCCCCTCTCTTAATCTGAGATTAAACCCTCTCGCCTCATCTCCTTCCCAAACATTAAGAATGTAAATGTGGAGATGTTTTGCTCTCATTTAGAATGCATTCCTTTCCCGAAATCGTCCAACCTTGATGAACTGGCTTCTTTTTATATTAACAGCCTTTCCGATGTTCTTAATATTTTTGGTCCTGTCAAAACCCAGTCTGTTTCATTAACTAAATCTTCTGCCTGGTTCACTCCAGAACTCCATAAAATGAAAGCCAAATGCCGCCAGTTTGAACGACTTTTCAAAAGAACTGGTACTCTCTTTCATAAGGAAACTTACAAAGAACATATTTTATAATACAATGACTTGGTTTTAAACACTTAAAAGAATTATTAATTATATTTTTTCTTTAATGAATAGCATCTTTCAACCCCGTGACTGTTTTCCTCGTCATTTCTATTCTATAAAATTCAAAATATCCATCAGGATCCCCATTCCTCCATCTCTCCTCCCATCCCTTCTGACTCTTTTTCTGTTACTCATATATTCACTTCCTTTCTCCTCCCTGATCCCAGTGAAATTTCCCGCCTCATCCATAAGTCCAAACCATCCACGTGTCTGCTAGATCCCCTCCCAACATCCCTGGTTAAATCCTGCCTCCCTTCTCTCCTTTCCTTCATTTCTGCTATCATCCACTCCTCATTGACATCCAGTATCGTCCCCTCACTCCTCGAGACCGCTGCTGTCAAACCCATACCAAAAAACCTTGGCTCAGACCCCAATTCCTTTTATAATCTCTGTCCTATTTCTAACCTCCCCTTCATTTCCAAAATACTCCCACACAAAAAAAGTTGCTTCCCAACTCCACAACTTTCCGGTTTATGCCCTCTTCATAGCACTGAAATGCTAATAAAAATCACTAATGACCTTCTCCTACCAGCTGATTCTGGACTCATCACCATCCTCATCCTACTTGACTTGAGCGCAGCATTTGACACCATATCTCACTCCATCCTCCTCCACATACTTTCAGCTCTTGGTATCAAGTCCCCAGCCCCTTCGGCTAGTTTCTTTCATACTTACACTTTATTCAACTGAATTCTTTTAAATCTCAACCTTCATTCATTTTCTCTGGTGTTCATCAAGGTTCTGTTCTCGGTCCCCTCCTCTTCATTACCTACCTACTACCCCTTGACAATATATCTCGTAAATTCAATATTGATTTTTATTGTTTTGCAGATGACACTCGGCTCTATCTGTCCAGTAAACCCAACTCTTCTCTTTCACCTGCCTCCCTTTCCTCCTGCCTGTCTGAAATAAAATCCTGGTTCACCTTAAACGTCCTCAAACTTAACAGCAACTTAACTGAATTACTCATTGTACGTTCCATTTCACCCTTTCCAAAGTTACCAATTTGACACTTTCCATTGATTCCTCTCCAGTTTTTCCTTACCTCAGGTAAAGAGTCTGAGTGTCATCCTTGACAGTACATTATCCTTTCAGTCTCACATCAATAGCATTTCTCTGTCTCTCTACTTTCATCTACGCAATATCAATTGTCTCCGCCCCTCCCTCACCGTCCACTCCACTTCTGTTTTAGTTCATAGTCTGGTCACTTCTCGCTTTGACTACTGCAATGCACTTCTCCATGATCATCCCAATAAAACTCTGAATAAACTTCAATTGGTCCAGAATTCAGCTGCCCGAATCATCGCCCTAACTTCTAACTTCTTCCTTCCATAACATCACTCCCGTTCTCTAGCAGCTGCACTGACTTCCAATAGCTTTCTGGATTCAAATCAAACTTCTCCTCTATACGTTCAAAGCCCTCCATAATCTGGCTCCATCTTATCTTTCCAATCTCCTCCATATTAACACTCACTTTTGGTCTCTCTGATCTTCTTCCTCCCTTCAGCTTTCTGTCCCTCCACCCGTATGATCACCATGGAGAGCCGTGCCCTCAGCCACTCGGTTCCCCAGCTCTGGAACTCTCTCCCCCCAGACCTCCGTAACATTGAATCCTTTTCAATTTCTAAATCCAGACTCAAAACTTATGTTTAAATTTACTTTTCCGGATCACAATTCTTTATCTTCTGCTCTCTGATTTTATTGATGATTTCAACTTATTTATTGTTTTTAACATGTTGTGATTTTATTGTGTTTTACCTTTGAACCTGTACAGTGTCTTTGGGTGTTTTGATAGGCGCTTTTAAATAAAACGTATTATTGTTATTTACAAAAGAAATAAATATTCAATCAATGTTTAGCACTTTATTCTTATTTTTTTTTTCAGTTTAGATCGCTTTTTTCACAAAAACGAACTATTTGTTACGTGGAGCGTCACGGTAACATAACATGAGCCGGCACCGACCTGGCGCAGTGATATAGAACATTTAAGCTAGGTGACTGCAACTTGTTTGTTGGACATTCGTTATCTGTGTGGATTATAACTTTTTAATCCACAACCAGCAGCCAATCAGAATCGAGTATTCACCCGGACCACAGTATAATAGACATGAACAGACTTTACAGAAACAGGAGATTAATGCAATAAAAAAGTGCTAAAATGTTTGTAATTAATTAGTTACAATTATCATGAGAATTTGACGGCCCTAATTTCAATATAATGACTGGGGTATTAGGGATTCAAACCACCAACTTTACTGCATGGAGATGACGGCACTAACCCCTTTCTTGGATGAAGCACAGATTTATTCTTACATTCTGATGTGAAGACTGCCTTGCTTCCCTCTATCATTTTATGCCCTTAAATCTTTTTGGGCATCACACCAGGACTCTATAAGAAATTTCCATGGCCTTTGTTGTTTTGCGATAGCTGCTGGTGATGGGGAGTGTTATATGGCTGCTTTGAGATTCTTTGTGCTTCACCTTCGCAGAATGAATCTTCTCATTCATTTGTTGATATGTAAAAGAAATGTCTATTTTGCACTACAGTACAACTTGTGGCCAATAGCTAAACTCAAATCCTGTTAAACTTCTTCCTCGTATCTTACAAGAAGTCCATTTCATGCTCTAACAAGTCACTGCAGTGATGGACCTTCAGCTGGGCCAAAATCCGCTCTGAAAACATAGGGGTACTCCTGGGCAAAAGTCACTAAAACCCAAACAGAAGGCAGCTGTGTGATTCATTAATATTAAGACAGTCAGTCTCTCTTGGCATCAGTCATGTTTGAATAAACACTAATGCGTATCACACCACTGGGGATCCAGTTTGAAGGGCTTTTAGTCTCGGGTTCCTTTGATGGTGTAAAGTTGGGGCTGCCAGTGCAGTATTTTCAGCCTCAGTGCAGCAGACAAAATCAAATGCAGCGGCTCTTGCTAAAATCTTTACTTTCTGTATGTCTGCATGTTAATTTGAAAAGTTCACAACAGTGTTTTTCCTCTTCAGTTCATTTTGTTTATGCTTGCATTAAAGTCAAGGAAGTTTGAGCTTTAGATAAAGATACTGGTAGAAGGCTGGATTTCAGCAAAAAGAAGTTTTTACAAGAAGTGAATGTCAGTTTTCTGCTAACATGCTAGATGTGATTGATATGTTCTATTCAGCTAAATAGAAGCTTTGATTTATCGTCTAAACCCGTTCTGTCCCTTTCGGGGTCAGCGGGCTGCCAGAGCCTGTCCCACTCGTGGGCGAAGGCAGCGCACATCCTGGACAGCTTGCCAGTCTGTCGCAGGGCCACAAATCACACACCCACACACACTCACATTCACACCTAGGGACAATTTAGAGTAATCAATTAACCTATGAAGCATGTTTTTGACGATGGGAGGAAGCCGGAGTCCCAGGACAAAACCCACGCATGCAGGGGGAGAACATGCAGACTCCACTCAGAAAGGTCCCCCATTTGTGTTCTGTTTCGGGTCCCCCAGCCGGGATTGGAACCGGGTGCCTTCTTGCTCTGAGGCACTGCGCCACTGTCCGGCCTCAATGGAAGCAATGAAACAGTAAAAAACTAACTGGATAAATAAATGGAATGGTACACAAACAAATTGACCCCAACTGTTTGTCTGCTTAAACAAAAGGTTTAGCCAAGTGTGCAAAAGAGAAAACGGGTCATTCAAGTGAGCTTTGCTTTCCAAAAGGCATCTCATGGTTGCAGAGATCCCCAGCCATCATCACCACAGTATCAGTTGACTACCGTCTGTCTTCTAGTGACAATTTGTAGGGGAACGGGAGGCAACAAAGAACACAGACACAAACAACAGCGCACAACCCCGAGGGTCATAAGATATGTTTGAGTTTCCAGCGCCGATTGCATTGCTCTGTCAAAAAAACCTGTGTTGATGTTCCGTCTGGTTCTGGTTCTCTGTATATTTATTTTAATTTAGGGGACAGCGCATATTAATAAACATTTCTGTCAATATGCCAGTTAGCCAAAGGGCTATTTTGAATCTGCAGTCCCTGGGTAGATGTTAAAATCACCCTAAAAGATCAAAATAAAATTACATATTTACATAACATTACATACATATTTAACAATGCATTCAATAAAATTAGCAGTTAACCTAAAAACAAATTGGTGATAAAACAAACCAAAATCAGACAAGTTTAAGAACATACTCCCACATAAAAGACAAGACAGTAGCGAGGATCGGCGAGAGGTTTACTCAGTGTTGACAGCTTCTGGTTCTGTTTCTGTACAGGAATCTGGTTGGGCATTGAACTGGACAAACCAAACGG
This sequence comes from Oryzias sinensis, assembly GCA_037389245.1. Classification (NCBI taxonomy): domain Eukaryota; kingdom Metazoa; phylum Chordata; class Actinopteri; order Beloniformes; family Adrianichthyidae; genus Oryzias; species Oryzias sinensis. Next base: position 3,167,212 of record CM074503.1, on the reverse strand, counting down.
AAAAAACGACGGCTCAGTGGGAGGAGTCCGGTACTTCCGCTGCCCTCCGAAACACGGCGTGTTTGCTCCTCCCTCTTATGTTCAAAGGTTGGTACAGACGGCACAACCCCACCCAAGTCCTTCTAAAGTTTAGACATGTAAACATCAAAATATAATGTAAAACGTTCTAAACCGGCTTTTATTTCTTTGCTGTCTTCAGCCATTCGCTGACATTTTGGCAGCAAATCCTCTTTTAAAATGTGAAAACTAAAGTCTGAATACCTTGTTGTAACGATTTCCCTACATTTTTATGACTTCTTGCTATGAGGCAGTTTTCACCATCAATGATTTTAATATAGATATCAAGTGAATGGGTAAGGCTCTTGTCGCTGGTATAAAATATGTCAGGACAAATATAAAATTATGCATTTAGGTCAATAAATTGCTATTTGACAGTTAGGTTTGCAAGTTCGACAGTAAATATGGTAAAGGTTGTTAGTTTAAGTGCCTGTGAGCCAGAATGTTCATGAGTCCAATCAAAAGGTAGATGTTCATCACAAAGTCCTTTGTCTAAATGGATCCTGGGTGAATGTAAATGTCTGCATCAGTGACACATTCTTTAAAGCCACAAAACTACATGTTTTTATTGTTATTCGCGTTGAGAAACGCGGCGTTTGGAATGGTGAACAGTGGGTATGCACTGATATGCAGCACATTACTAATCTAAAGTTAGAATGGCACAAAGTTGCTATTCTATGGGGTCAGAAACATATAAAGACAAAATTGACCACAAAAATAATAATTTGTGAAAACAAGAAGCTAAGTCAAAACTAAAGAAGGGTAACTGGCAGCCGACCGTAGCGGCAGTAAAAAAAAAAAAAAGACAAAAAGAAAGAAAGTTGGTTATTCTGATCCTACTGACGTTTTTTCCCCCATTTAGTTTAGTTTGTTTTCTTCCGCTAGGGTTGGCTGCCAGTTAACTCACTTTAGCTCCAAGTCAGCTTAACTGTATTTGCTTTCTCTTTTTTAGCAGGGCGCTATATTATGATCTGTTGTAATATAATTTCAACAGTTATGGGTATAAGAATTAACATTTTATAAAGCTTTATTTTAGTTTGGCTTAGTAAAAAGGCCTCAATACAATATAATTTGAACAATCTGTGTTTTGTGACTCGATACATAGATTGGATGCCTGTGCCCCGGTGCCATATTTTTGAGTTATTACCAGGAGAAATTTTGTATTCAAGAAAAAAAAAGTGATTGAAATCAAAGACAAATCCTATTAAAACTAACATGCTAAGCGTAAAACTAAATGTAGTAGTGGTATTATATTAATTTGTGCACATCTTTGTCTTCATGCATACATTTCTTATTGACAGTTTTCTTACCCCATATTTTCCACTTCGAAACAATCTTTTAAATGACGTTGATTGTGTAAACACCTCACTACTGTAAAGAGAAGCTTATAGCTTAAGGGGACTTTTCTCAACTTTAGCGCCCATGAATTACGCTATGTCTCTGAACTGTTAAACAATTATGGTTGCTGACAGAATGTCAGCGCTGGAGCTAAAAGTCTGGTGTTGAAGGGTTAAGTGAAGGTGTAGCTCACCACTAATTATCTTCTACAAACTATTTGGCCCACTGACTGCATACTAATTTTTATATATTTATTTTTTTATTTGTGTTTTTATTTTTTTATCTTTTGTACTTTTTTTCTTTTGTTTTACTGACATTGTTTCTGTTAGTCAATTCACGTCTATAATTTAAGGTTCCTTTAGTGTTTTTCTTTTTAAGCACAAAGTTTGTCTTCGTTCAGCTAAAAGGAAAACTGCTCTTGTGTTTTCCCGGGATATTTATCTGAGCGTTTTTCTCCTTTCATCTAATTAGCCTCAGGGTAAAGTATTAGCTCGGATGCGGTTTCCCAGCTGTCTGTCGATGAATCGCACATTGTTTTGCAGAAAGTTGCTGCTCCTTTTGTCAACTCCTATCACAGCTCATTAGGAATACGGACACTTCCACACACTCTGTGTTTTATAATCTTCTTTCTACTTTCTACTAGTAAAATACGCTAATTTTCAACTCCCTCTAATGTTTGTTTCCCAGAGCTTTGTGCCTATTACAGTTTAACGCTTCCTCCGTAGTTTAAAAGTTCACAGAATGTTGTGTTTTTTTATTTATTTATTTTTTTCTAACTTGTCCTGTCCAACAGCTGGGCAGGCAGATGAGAATTGAGGGCCTCTTGTGTTGGACATGTTTTATTTCAACAACAGGGGTTATTAATCTTCAGACAAACCAGAGGTATGTCTGAATAAAACCCCTTTTGTAATCGAGGCCAGACTTTTCAATCATGTTTGAAAATCTTTGGTGTTGGACCGGACGGAAAAGGAAAGAAGGGAAGAAGAGAGAGGGATGTTAGAGAGGGGGGGGGTGTAA